>BHFT01004098.1:0-93824 GCA_004320025.1 Laticauda laticaudata
TCTGTTTATGCAAATTTGGGGCACTTTTGAGAGCAGATAACAACAGATGGAGCCACCCCCGAAATTTTGCTCCGCTGTGTGTTTTTTGCATACGTTTTGCATCTGTCGGCCAGTGTGACCTAGCGTTAAAGAAGTGTCCTGTTTTAATATTAGAGGATATAATTTGCCATTTATTCACAAACCATGCTTGACAATCATAGCTTAATATAATGTATAACCTCAGTTACTATCTAAATACCTATTAATGTTATCTAAATACTAGGGAGGGCAGCCAGTTGAAATAAAATGCTGATTTGTGCATTTTAATTTTTTTTCAAAAAGTAATTTTAGGGGAAGATGAGGCATATATATTTATTAATGTCTAGCTAAATCATGTCATTTGCTAGCATAAAGTACAGTGATAGTCACTGAGTTAAATAGATTTAAAGAGGTGAGATGAATTTATGAAGATAAGGCTATCAGTGGTTAATACTTTGACTGCATTTTACTTCCAATATCAAGAGACAGTATTTTCTGAAATAATGTTATTCCTGGGGGAAGTGAGTAGAAGAGTACATTTCTCACCTGTTTTGTCTGCATGTGTATTGGCTTCTAAGAGATTGTTGGGCAGTTACTGTAAGACCAGAAAATTGGAGTAGCAATTGTCTGTCCTGACTTTTCTAATATTCTTAAATGAATGCTGCATCTTTGTAAGAAATCAGCCAATCAGAGCTTAGCATTGTCAACTGGTATACTACTGTTCCTGGTATGTGGAGCTCTTGAGATGTTTGGCAGCTGGGAGTGTTCCCAATCTGATACCTCTCTGAATGGGTTAGCTTTGGCCATGTGGGTAACAGTAATAGCAACAGCATTTAGACTTATATACCGCTTAATCAGACTTTACATCCTTCTCTTAGTGGTTTACAGAGTCAGCATATTTCCCCCAGCAGTCTGGGTCCTCATTTTACCACCTCAGAAGGATGGAAGGCTGAGGCTGGTGGGATTTGAACTGCCAAATTGGAGGCAGCCTGCATTCAGCAGAAGCAGCCTGCAGTACTGCACTCTAACCACTGAGCCACGATTTAAAAGCAAAGGATTCTCCGAGACACAATTTCAAATGAAATTTTGGTTGTAAGTGGATGTCTCTCTAATAATAAGGAAAGCTTATTAGCAAGAGAAAATACTCTGTGTTTCTTTTTAAAAAAAAAACACGTTATCGATTATAGAACTAAAATATCAAACGAACACATACACAACACACAGAAAAAAAAGAAAAAGGAAAAAAGAAAATGATTAAAAACTAACAATTCATGAAATACTCTGTGTTTCATGCTTGAATTATTCGGAGCAATTTCGCTTCGGTGAAGGAATGAGGATTGCGGGTTTTACACACACACATACACCACACCACATCCCCATGAACCTTCCTAGTGGTGCAGAGGAATCCTAATCCAGGTTTTTTCCTGGTTTCTTCTGCACCCTCCACTTCTACCGACACCATTCCACTTGCAGGCCTTGAACAGTTAGTTCTTCCTGGGCTGTTTTCATCCTTCTCTGGGAAATAACTTTTTTGCCCTCAAATTTGTGTGGGTTTTTTTTTCCTTTTTTACTCCCACAAGAGTTGCAATTCTCTTGTGGCCATCTTTTAACTGCAGAACTATATAAGGATTAACAGCATGCAGTGCACTGAGCTTGCTGTTAATGTACAAAATTATGACAAGGAAATAGAATGGTCTGTTCAATTCCAAGCCAAGAACGAAAGTCTCTATCACATGTTGTGCTATATACCTCTTTTATTTGCAGGGAGTTGTCTAGCATGAGGAAAGAATTGAGCTCTCACTCTATGCTACAGCTTTCCACTGCGTGTAGGAAGCAGAACTACAGAGGAATTTGAAACAAGGAACCTTCTTTTACTATTACCATAACAACTCACTGCTTCACTTTCCCTTCCTTCACTTCCCAGCTGCCTTTGGCCTTTCTTAAGGGGTGTATAATGTAGTTCCCCTGAACATTTCCTTCTTCCTTCCTGCCATCACTTCCTTAGGTTTTCTGCTTGTCTCTGTCCTTTGCTTCTTTTTGCTGAAGAAAAATAGAGATTATGGGAAAATACCCCCCCCCACACACACACACATACACACAGACTGTAAGAGGGAGCAGCATGTGAAAGTATAAGGCCATATTGGAACTGAGGTGGCAGGAATATTTTGAAATGGTCAGGTTTGTAACAATGCTTTGAAAAATAGAAATTTGCCATTCATGTTAAATGCAGGTAATCCTCGTCTTACGACTACAATTGAGTCCAACATTTCTGTTGCTAAGCGGAACATTTGTTAAGTGAATTTTGCCCTATTTTATAACCTTTCTTGCTCTAGTTGTTAAATGAATCACCGCAGTTGTTAAGTTAGTGGCACAGTTAATCTAACTGCCAATCACAGTTAGTGGCACAGTAAATCTGCCTTCCCCATTGACTTTGCTTGAAGGAAGGTGGTTAGGTGACCCCAAGACTCTGCAACCGTCATAAATATGAATTAGGTGCCAAGTATCCGAATTTTGATCACATAACTTCAACGCTACAAGGGCCATTAAGTGGCCAAAAGTGGCCATAAGTCACTTTTTTCAGTGCTGTTGTAATTTTGAATGGTCACTAAGTGAACTGTTGTAAGTCGAGGACAACCTGTTTGTTGCCTTCTGCAGAATCTAGAGAATCCTTGTTGTATTTCATCAGCTGAAATAAGGGGAGATTTAATAAGAGAGATATGAGATCCATAAATTTAATTCTGGTGTTTCGGCTAATTGCCAGAATCCTGTTGAATCTTGCTGTTCCTGCATTCAAATATATATACATATATAGTTCTCTTTAATGAATCACAATAGGTGCTGATTTTTCCCTCAGGCCCCTATTCCTTTCCTTAGAAAAGGAAAAGTCTTAATGAACAGGGTTGTTGTTTTTTCTTTTTCTGCATTAATTTCGAATCATCAGGGATTTAAACAGATTGCCTGGCTTCAAACATTTTGCTGAGCCAGGATGTGGTTGTTTGGTTTTGATTTAACATGTTGTAGGATCCTAGCTATTCTGGGTATATAAACATGCTTTGGGTCTTACTGAAACCACATAATTGTGCACAGCAAACTGTTTTTGACATGATAGGTGAATCCAGTCAGTATGAGCTCTGTATGGAGTCCGGCTCCTTGAAATAGTTGTGCATTATTTTATTCTTTTGGTAGATTGTGTGATATGCTTCTTCGTTTCTGAATTTGTTCAAATGTTTCTTTTGGCAGCTTCCTTACTTCATTGTCAAGGAGCAAATTAAATCTGCTATCCAAACAAAACAAGCTAGTTTTTATTGTTATAATCACCCTTACCTACCACGTTTGGGGGTAATTTGCTCTCCATTTGTGGCACTCTTGATGGTTGCTAAGTGAGAATTCCTAGTGCCCTGCCATTCATTGATACAGGTTGCTTTTGATTTGTTGTGGGCAGTTTGTTGCTATGGTACAGATTGTTTATGACATTTGGTAATCTAGCATCTGTTGCTATGATACTGCTTGCATCTGAAAGGGAGTTCCACTGGTATCGTCTTTGTAGCGGTGCTGCCAGTTGTTGACATGCGTTGTCTGACAAGTTTTTGTTGCCCTTGTAATAGTGGCTATAGCATGGCTTATTTAATCCATTGCAATGGAATAGTTTACTAGTTGTTAAAATACAGAAGGATCCTATCTGTTAGGCGTCAGTATTAAATACTTTGAGGTCATTGTATTCCTTCTTGGTAGGAATTCGACTTTGTTTAAAAACAATTGCCTTTTGTGTCTATTTCCTTATCCCAGTCAAATAACTTTACATCTCTTTATGGTGCTGCCTTAAAACACTAATTCTGTTCCACTGAATGGCAGGATATGAAAGAAGGATTCCAAGCCCATTCATTTAAATAGAGTTTGGATTTCTCCAGTCCAATTCTACCATTGTTCCTTAATCCTGGGAGGCTCGAGATGATGATGACATCCACATATGCATTGATTGATTATGTGCCATCAAGTAATTTTTGATTCCTCATGGCCACATTAATTTTTTTTCATGACAGTCTATCCGTAATTTGTGAGTCATATTGATACGTCTCTGTAATCTGTTTTGTGCATTTGAACAGAACCAGAGAAAACTGCAGGATTTTGTTGGAGCTGCAGGATGGCTTCCATTGATGAGAGTTCTAGCTTTTTCTCCCCTTCCCCCTCCTAAAATCAAGGCTCTGCGGCTTCATCCAGTAATTTCTCAGACCTCTTTAGTGAATCTGAGTTTGCCACATCCCATAGAATTACTTTTCTTTTTCTTTCCAACTCAATGGAAAATTGGGACAAAATTATGTGAAGGGATCAAGATCATTTCTGTCCATCATCGGCGTAATAATTTTGAAAATGGAAAAGAAAGTTGGTGTTAGGGAAGAATCTGGTGAAAGTATGACTGGGATTGAAAATAGGGAGAAGATGGCCATATTATTCTAGTCACTGTCAGGTGAAACTGATTTTTGGGTTTCATTTCAATATGTTTTCTGGCCTTTTTAGCACAAAGAATATATTGCTTTAGGTTGAGAGAAGGAAGAATGGTGATTCTCCTGGATCTTTCGGTCAAAATGTCCTCTTCAAGCAACTAACTGGAAGAACAATGTGTTAGTGCTTCTCTAAAATGATTTCAGCTTTACCATAACAAGCTATTTTCAGAAGGTTATTCTGAAATTCTGTTGCTAGCAGTTATGCTGTACCTTCCCTAGTCTTCCCTGTTTGCATGAAATGCCTGAGGTCATATGGGGCTTTGGAATACAATATTGTCAGTGCACAGAAACTGTTGTGTATAGAAATTAGAATACTCCAAATACCTAAATCTGATTGGCCGAGCAGGCCGCAATAGGATTGGATAAAGCGCCCGCCAATAGGATTGGATAATAAAGTACCATTGCAATTGGCCGCCTGACAGCAGAAAGCTTAAAGAACTGTCATTGGCCGCAAGCTGCGAGCAGCCGCAATAAAAAGGGCTGCCGCGGCTTCGGCAAATGTTCTGTTACCAAATCACTGAGTTGTTTAAATAAAGAGCTGTTTGTTGGAACACCAGTCTCGCGTACCTTTCTTCTCAGGACAGAACACTGGCCATGAAGGTGGGATTCGTCATAGAAGAGCGAGACCGAGAGCATGCGGCAACAAGAACCAAGCAACCAAAATGGCTGGTAACAATGCGCTGCCGCACCGTTCAAACCCAGCCGAAGAAGAATGGGAATCATACACTGACCACTTCCTAATGTTCCTAGAAAGCAACGAGCTACAAGAAATAACCGACCAGAGGAAGAGAGCCGTATTTCTCACGCACTGTGGCCCTGCCATCTTCAAAATGGCCAAGGCTTTAGCCAAACTACGGGATGTAAAACAAATGGCATGGCCAGAATTAAACCGAATGCTACGAGCCCATTACATGCCTGTGGTCTCCAAATCTTATTAAAAGGCACGAATTCTATAAGCGAGATCAACGAGAAGACGAGAGCATCGGAGATTTCGTAGCAGCCCTAAGAGATATCGGAGGAGCCTGTGAGTTTCTCAACATGGATGAAGCCTATGAAAGACCGCATGGTCCTCGGGTTGAAGGAGTGCTACACTCCAAAGCAAGCTACTCAAACACACCAAATATCACAGTGGCTGAGGCCATCGCAGAAGCCACCGCCGCTGAAGCAGCCAAAGAAATCCGCAGCCACCGTGCGCCAAATGAACTCAACAAATCCAGAACCACAGAACCAAACTTGAGAAAAGCAGGTGGAAGGAACACAAAACAACCCACCGCGACTGCCCACCATGAAGACCTCGACTCCCCGAGTGACACCGATGATTGACAATGAAGACATACATAGGCTTCAGTCAGAAAGAAAATGGCTGGAAAAAAGAGGAAGGAGGCGAGAATTCCAGTGTGCTGGATGCGGCAGGACCACCCACGCTCTGAATGCAGATTCCTGATGCCATTTGCAGATTTTTGTGAGGAAACGGGGGCTATATTGCAAGGTCTACCGGAACAAAAAAAGACAAAGATATAGTCCAAAAAGACGCGCAGTACCCCCCCCCCGAACAGTAATAGACAAGCTGGAAACCAATGGAGCCAAGAAAACAGAAGCTGGCGAAGCGAATGAACGACAGAGAAGAAACACACCAAACGATAATCATAGAAAATGCCAGGCAGCAAATGCAAAAAAGGTCCGAAAATAAACATAAAAATCGAAGGAAAGCCCCTGTAAAATGGAAGTAGGACTCCGGATCATATCTGTCAATGGTATCATGGAAACACCATCAAAAATCTGATACCAGACATCAAGCAAAGAGAAACTGGAACAGCAAAGCCTAATACTCAAAGATTACCAGGGAAAACGAATCCGCGTAGTGGGTCTTGGACATTTCTTATAGAATTCAAAAACCATGCTGAAGTACTTCCTCTGACAATCGTCGACTGTGATCACCCTAGCCTGCTGGGAATCAAATGGTTCGTGCCCCTGGGAATCAGAGTGGCAGGAATCAACAGCCGTCGCTGAGACCGATTGGGAGGAGAACCTGCTGAAAGAGTTCGTATTGGACGGGACCCTGGCAATTACAAGGGGACCCCTATAACATTCAGCCTAGACCCTAAGATAGCTCCCATCAGGCTCAAAGCCAGATGTTTCCCTTTGCCCTTGAAGCCGAAAATAGATGAGCAGCTTAACAAACTCATCGCACAAGGGGTGTTAGAGCCAATCGACCATGCCAGGTGAGAAACTCCCATCGTGACTCCTGTCAAACCAGATGGGTCAGTACGCATCCGTGGTGACTATAAGGCCACCCTCAATCATGCACTCCAGCAAAGTAGTACCTGTTCCAGTAGTTCAACATCTGTTGCATTCATTTAGGGGAGGAAAAATTTTTTGCAAAACTTGATCTCGTGCAAGCATATCAACAAGCTTCGGTTGACCCCGAAACTGCAGAAGCACAGACTATAGCTCACACACAGAGGGGCATTCAAATGCAACAGACTTTCATTTGGCATTAGCGTTGCCCCAGGCGTTTTCCAAAGCCTAATGGAGCACCTTCTAAATGGACTAAAAGGGGTCGTTCCCTATTTTGACAACATATTAGTATCAGCAAAAAACAAACACCAATTAGAAGACAGACTGAGAAAAGTCTCCAAAGATTCAGGGAAGCAGCGTTTTAAAGTCAAAAGAGAAAAATGTCAACTAGCCACCAATTCAAGTCGAATTCTTAAGCTACCTTATAGATAAGAAAGGGATATAACCCCACTTGAAAAGAAAATAAAAGCAATTAAAGACACACACAGACCTAAGAACAAAACAGACTTTACAGGCGTTCTTACGGTCTCATTAACTTACAATGTCCTTTCTGCCCCAAAAGGCAACCGTAGCAGAGTCATTACATTGGCTATTAGACTAAAAAACTATCTTGGAATTGGTGGCCACCGAGAACAAGTAGCATTTCCAAAACAGTTAAGGACTTATTAAACATCCAAAACCGTTTTAATACAATATAGCAACACCGCTGCCCACTGACGGTCAACTGTGATGCAATCGCCTTTTTGGGAATCGGCACCATAATGAGCACAAAGCTACCAGACGGCAGAGAAGCGGCCAACTCGCCTTCTATTCAAAATGCTGTTCAACTCTGGACAAAGGAAACTACAGCCAACTTGACTGGAAAGCCCTCACCATTCATCGGCAGGATCAAAGTAAAGATTCCATGAATACCTATATGTTAGGAACTTTCTATTATCACGCGATCATAAAGCCTGCTATGAATCGCAGGGAACAAACAAACCCCGACATTCCTATCGCAAAAAAGGACAAGATGGTAGGAATTCCTCGCTGCATACCAATTACAACACTCATACATCGCGCCAGGAAAAACCATCACCCATGTGGATTCCTTAAGCCATTTCGCCTGCGCCCGCAAGGAAGGCGACCCAGCTCCCACCATCCCGCATCTTCAATCGAAGACATGGCGAATCTCGCCACTAACCGCAGCAGATGTGCTAAAGCTACCAATGAAGACCGCTGACATGCTCGAATTTGCATTGGGTAGGTAAGCGGCTGGCCAGATTAGATAGAGGCTGAGCATTTTTAAACCTTTTTGCACCTGGCAGACTGAACTGTCCCTGAAAAGAATTGTACTTGTTGCGGGGGACAGAGTGGTTAATACCCAAAAAATTGCCAAGGAGGAAGTATTGTGCGTGTTGCACGAGGGACACCCGTGCATAGTAAAATGAAACCCTGGCCAGGAGTTACGTCTGGTGGGCCAGGGACTGGACAACGACATTTTAAAATGGGGTGGCAACCATGCCATGACTGCACAGAAATCAAGGCCTACCCCCCCTTTTTGCACCAGTTCTTGGAATGGGAAACTCCCAGAGGCCCGAATGTCGAGATTCCATATTGTTTGCTGGGCCAACGAAAGGGAAACAATAATTTGATAATTGTTGACACTTATTTCAATAACTGGCTAGAAGTTATTCTTAATGGGCGTCCACAACTACTGAAGCAGTCATAAAACAATTGAACAAACTTTCTTGCTAACACATGGACTGCCAGATGTAGCTAGTATCTGACAATGGCCCCCATTTACTGTCCTTAACTTTTGAACAATACCTAGCTTGCACAAGGCATCCAATATGGCCCCTAACAGCGCCGGCTCATCCCGGCTTCAAATGGATGAGCTGAACGTACATGGTTCGTTTATACAAAAGAAGCCCCAGAAAACTGGACACTGGGGACATCCAAGAATAGACATAAACCAAATGTTAACAATTCAGCATATTACCCTAGCACAACAAATAACAAAAGTCCCACAGAACTCCTCATGGTAGAAAAAATTGCCGATTCCTACCTAGATAGGCTACACCCCACCTACACCTCTGAAAAAAACCCTGACTCCTCAAGTAAATATTTTCTTTACCATTGGAGACCTAGTCTACTCCAAAAATCTTACCACGGAACCCATATGAGCTTCCAAGCCACAATTACAAAAATTACAGGGCCCCTGGTCATACCGTGCTTGCACTAGACGATGGCCAGAAACATGGAAGAGCACATCAACCAGCTTCGCTCTCGACATTGGAACGCAATACGAACCTACCTAAGCTCCGAAGGCCAGCGACCGGGCAGAATACAACACCCCAACAAACAATCCAAAAACAACCAAGAAGGGGGGAAACACAAAATAATAAAAGGCGGAGAGAAATGAACCACCAATAACACGACAAAAGACACAGAACAAAACCCGAATTTAGAAACCGCCCGATAAGACAAAAAAGAAGCACTTACTCATAGACGAACCTCCAGAGAAGACAACCAGTTAGCAAGGAAGTGAGGCGAGGGCCTTCAGGAAGGAGGGCAGCCAGGCCCAGCTCGACCAATCCGGACAGACCAGAGGGAGGCAGAGCCAACTCAACCAGCCCGAGAGACCATGCCGGAGCGGCAAGGCTGAACTTCACCCTTCCAGGAGGTTCCCATTGAGAAAGACTTGGAGGAAAGGCGATTCTGCGACCGAACCGATTGGAAGACCACGCTGAGACTGAGCTGCACAGAGTAAGTAGGAACCCGCAAAAGCCCCACTAACTGCGTGACTATGTTACGGCACGTTGGACGAGAACCAAGAGGGGAGGGGCTGTGTGTTATAGAAATTAGAGTACTCCAAATACTAAATCTGATTGGCCGAGCAGGCCGCAATAGGATTGGATAATAAAGTACCATTGCAATTGGCCCGCCTGACAGCAGGAAAGCTTAAAGAACTGTCATTGGTCACAAGCCGTGAGCAGCCGCTATAAAAAGGGCTGCCGTGGCTTCGGCAAATGTTCTGTTACAAGTCACTGAGTTGTTTAAAGAAAGAGCTGTTTGTTGGAACACCGATCTTGCGTACCTTTCTTCTCAGAACAGAACAGAAACCATCCAAATTACTACCATATTCATTTTCATCTAATGCAGGAGATGTAATTAAAATGCTGGACTTGCATTTAAGATAAATCAGGGAGTAAATCAGGCCTAAGGAATTGAAGTTCAGTCTATAGTACTGTAGTAAAATGGAAAGACTGTGTGGCCAGAGAAGGACAGGCATGGGTCTGCCTTGGAAAATTTTGTATTTTCCACAAGGTATGGATTTGCCATTCTGGGATGTTGTTACCACAGAGTTGACTTTGTCTTGGAAGTTCAAAGCAGATGCCGTGATACAGATTTTCCTCTCCCCATCTTCAGTGGTATGCTAAGGGTATCTGTTCTTCACAAAGGTAGCCAGGCTGCAACCTTGTATGCCCAGATAATATTCCATTAAAATTACTGTAATGATTGATTGTAGGTAGCACTGCCTTTTTTAGATAGGTCAGAAGTTTTAGCTGCTACAAAATACACAGATTGTTGATCGGGACTGGATGGTTTGATCGCATCTCAATCATTTTGAAACAGTGGCAGTGGCTCCCCAACCATTTCTAGGTATGACTGTGTTTTTAATTTCTGAAATAATTAGGACCCAGTCCACACAAGTTCTTCACTTTTCTCTTCCATGTGAAGTAAGGTAGATAATGAATTGAGGTTGGATTTTCTCTGTGTGGCCCTTCATATTTATCTTGGAGAGGTTTGCCTGATGCCAACTTTGATCTTCTTAAATGGTAGATAAAGAATGTTTTAAATTAGCCCAGGTTTTCTAAATGCCATTATTACTTTCACCTTACTGATACAATATGGTTATAACATCTCTCTCTGTTACATTCTTCAGCTAAAAATAATTCGTTAATGATGAATACCAGTTATAAAATAATTGCAATTGATGATTACTCTAGAAGGCTTTTGGGCTCAAGCAACAGACTATATACTTATATAGTACAGGTAGTCCTCTACTTACAATGATTCATTTAATGACCATTCAAAGTTACAACCGCACTGCCAAAAAATTACTTATAAATGTGACTTTTTTACACTTATGACTGTTGAAGCATCCCTTGGTCATGGGATCAAAATTCAGGTGCTTGGCAACTGATTCATATATATGACCGTTTACAGTGCCCCAGGTTTGCGTGATCACCTTTTGCGACCTTCTGCCCAAGTCAATGGGAACCCATGTTCCTCACTTAACAACTGCAGTGATTCACTTAAAAACTGTGGCAAGAAAGGTTGTAAAATGGGGCAAAACTCACTTAAAAAATATCTCACTGAGCAATGGAAATTTTGAGTTCAATTGTGGTCGTAAGTCAAGGAAGACCTGGAGTAAGAATATGAGGTGTCAGGGCCACTTCCCCCTCCCCTTTTTGGCATTATTTGGTCAACTAACTCCAAAGACTATCAGGATGAGAAATACTTGAATTATGCCTGAAGTCAGAGGCTGAACACAAAAAAGGAGACTTTTTTTTTAATGGCAGAAGAGATTGGTAATTATTGTTCTCTGCAAACTCACTCTCAGCCTCCCAAACTCTCTGTGAATCTCTTTCCCACCCTTATTAAGTTGAGCTTTAACCAGCCGTCAGGTCGCCCTGCTTCTTAGCTGTAAATCTCAGCTATTCTGAGGCAAGCTGTAAGGTGATATTATTTTGTTGGCCAAAAGCCAGCCTGAGCCAGTCGGATTTATTGCACCTACCTGTGTGTTTGAAATGGGAGAGTCCAGGGAAGGGCTCTGCTTCTGTTCCCTCTGTTGGTATAATAAAATGCCCAGCCAACCAGCCTATTAGATTTCTTTTCTCAGCTTTTCAGAGGTTTGGAGCAGAGAGAAAAAGGATGACCTTAGACGGTTCTGTCTTTAAATGTTCTTTTTAATTTAAAAAAAAAAAACAGGCTTGCAAATACTACCACCACCATCCTTCCTTATCCATTTTGGGTGAATACTGCCAGGAATACCTAATTTGGTACAGGCAGTTCTCAACTTATGACCCACAATCGAGCCCAAAATTCCTGCTGCTAAGCAAGACAGTTGTCAAGTGAGTTTTGCCCCATCTTGCAACATTTCTTGCCACGGTGGTTAAGTGAATTAAGTGAATCAAAATGAATTAAGCAGTTGTAAAATTAGTAACACAGTTGTTAAGCGAACTTGGATTTCCCATTGACTTTGCATGTCAGAAGGTCACAGAAGGTGATCAAGTGAGCCTGGGGCACTGCCACCCTCATAAATACATGCCAATTGCCAGACGTCTTAATTTTGATGATGGGGATGCTGCAACGGTCGTAAGTGTGAAAAACAGTCACAAGTCACTTTTTTCGGTGCCACTGTAACTTCAAATGGTCCCTAAACCTACGGTTGTATGACAAGGACTACCTGTATACATGTGTGGGAATACTAATAATCCCAAGGATGTCCAGAGAATGTCTGCCCAAAAAAAGAGAGGGAGGGAGAGAGGGGGGGGAGGAAATGATTGAAAACTATGTTGCTGGCAACATTCTCTACTTACACTCTTCCCAAAATTGTTGCTTTCCAAAGATATCAAAACTACAATATCTAGGTTTTCGGGTATCATAGCCACCAGCACAGTGGGAGTTATAGTCTGAGTTTGAAGAATGCTGTAACCCCACTATTACAAAACTTCACCACATATAGAATTAATTATACAGGTACTTACCGACCACTTAGGTGCAATGGTGCTGAACGCGTAGTACGTACGACCGGTCCTTGAAGTTCTGGCTACTGCACCACACCAACAGTCATGTGATCGCAATCTGGATACTTGGCTTGTGTTTACAACAATTGCAGCACCTGCAGTCACATGATCACCGTTTGCGACTTTCCTTGCTGGCTTTCGATGGGAAAGCCAGCAGGGAAGGTCCCAAGTCACTCGGGTAAGTCCACCCCAATGGCAGCAGCCATCCCTGAGCCTAAAAACACTTGCACATGTACTGCGCCCACCCACATATCCTTCCCCCACCAGGCTTGTGAGTTACCTGGGACTTGCGATTTCTTACCGCCTTTCCCACTGACGTCGATTGTGGGAAGGCGGTAGGAAATTGTGAGGAGGTCCTTGCTTAATGAGCCACAATTCTCGCTTAACAGCAACAGGAACTGCTAGGTTTGCCATTGCTAAGCGATGTGGTCATGTAACATCACATTTTATGACTACATCACTTAGCAGGGGAAATTCTGGTTCAAATGACCATCGTTAAATTAGGACTACCTATATTCATTGCAATTATCAGGTTTTCTGTGATTTTTTGAAATTTACCGTAAAGGGAATGGGTGGTATCAAAACTGTTATAAATACCGTGTGCTCTTGAACATGATACTTTCTCTCTTTCTTTCTCTCTCTTTTAGGGTATTGATGATTCCAGCAAAGACAAGTAAGTGCCATGACTTTATAACCTCTTTGAGATTTTGACAGTGGGGATGGAGAAATCATTCAAGCCAGAGTCCCTAACTATCTTATGGCAATATATGAAAGATGATACTGATTGCAGGATAGAATGGAATAGGAATAGAATAACTTTATTGTCATTTTATTTTTTAAAAAAAACAAATTTTATTGATTTTACAATTAAAAACACATCAACAACACATACACAAATGAAAAGGCAGAAAAGAAAAAAGAGAAAGAAAAAAGAATAAAAAACAATTAAAAACATTCTCATTTTCGACAGTTTGTAAGATCTTTTCTTCCCTTAATTTATGCCATGTAGCACCATTGTCCTTGCAAATGTTTATATATCACTCATAGGAGTTTATTTTATTCTTATTCTTTTTTGCCTTATAATATAGAATCTATCTTTGTTCTAGCCAATTATACCAACTGGTTGCAAGATATAACAAAAGAACAGATCGAGTATAAACCAGAATCCTTCCTGTTAGGGATTTTTGATAAACAATTATCCAAAAAAGTGAAGTATATAATAATATATATATAACAGCAGCCAGATTAGTTTTTGCCCAAGGTTGGAAGCATCCCCAAATACCTACAGAGGAGATGATTATTCAAAAAATTTCTAATTGCGCAGAAATTGATAGATTAACTCTTGCACTAAACAATAAAGATATTTCAATATATTATAGTAGTTGGAATAGTTGGTATAATTGACTTTATTGTCACTTTAAATATACACTAATCAAGCATACATTAAAATGAAATTTCATTACATAGAGCTCTCAAAGGGTCTCCCATCTCTAATATACACTACATAAATACATACATATAAAAGTATGCATATACCCACATATAATATACATAACACACCAGAGAAATAACACATAGTATGCATATACCCACATATAATATACCCACATATAACACACACAGAGAAATAACATAGTCTAGTTTGGATGTATATACCGTGTTTCTCCAACAATACGCCCCCCCCCCCATAGGAAGACCCAGCATGTTTTCTAGGCATAAGGCTAAATTAAGGCTCTCCCCCTAAATTTAGGCCAAGTTAAAACATGCGAAATGGGGGGTACGGCGAGGGGGAACTTGCCGTTAGGAGTGCCCCGCAGGCAGCCATGCCTCACCACCAGACACTCCTAACAGCTGATCATGGTGGAGCTCGGAGAGCTCCCTACTCCCACCAAGTACCTTTGCTGCCAGGGGCTCTTGTGCAGGAAAGACGGAGCCGCACCTAGAGGTGGATGCTTCCACTTTCCCATCTGTGCAAAGGGCACCGGCTCCCCCCTCCCCTGGCAAAGGCCTGGCAAAGGCGAGGGAGCTAAGTTTAAAACAGACTCCAGCCACATCCCCTCAGGCAGCCAGAGCAGGACTCAGCAGAGATGCCTCCAGCAGGACTGCAGAAGAGTGAGCCGCCCAGCCTGCTGCTAGCGCGTCAACCTTTGACCAACGCTTCGCTCTGGGCATAAGCGGGCGCAGCGGCAACCCAGCCCAGCCCACATGTCCCGCTCCTCTCGAGGATTGCAAGCTCACTTGCCCCGCTCAGCCTGGCTTCTAACACTACCACCAGCCACTCTTGCCTTACACAGCAGTGGCACCTCCTCCTGCTGGCCACACCTTGCAGGCTGAAAGCGCAGCCCAGCGGTGCCCAAGCCAGGCCTGCACGCTTTTGCCCCTGCACCTGCAGAGTTGGAATCTGCCCCCTGCCACGCAAACCCCACTGAGCAGACTCGCCTGAGCTCGGGGGAAGAGAAGCTGCCAGCTCCTTTTTCCCCAAGCATGGGCGAGGCTGCTCATTGGGGTTCACGCGGCAGGCAGCAGATTCCAGCTTTGCTGGGCCCTGGGACGACAGCGAGTAGCCCCCACTTGGGCTGCGCTTTCAGCCTTCCAAGCACCTGCAGGCACCATTGTGTACATTTCGGTGGTAGCTCTGTAAGCAGAGAGTCTGTATCCTGTGCATCTCTGGGAGCGCCTGAAGCTTGACGGGACTGCCTGGGCCCTTGGTGGTCCCATNCTGTATCCTGTGCATCTCTGGGAGCGCCTGAAGCTTGACGGGACTGCCTGGGCCCTTGGTGGTCCCATGCCCTGTTGCAAGCTTGGAGTCCATGGGTTGGAAAACAACCCCCAGACTTCCAAAGAGAACTTGTCGAGGGAAGAAGTCGGGACAGGTTGGTCATGGCCACTGCACCTGAATGGCGCAACTACATTGTTTTGGAAAGGTCTGGCTGAGAGACTTGGGAAAATCCCAGGAGGTTAGAGAGGGTAGAACAAAATTGGTGCGCGAGACCAGTCAGTTGGCATTCGCACTGGGGGAAGAGGAGCTGGCGGAGCGCCAGCCATGGCGGGAGTGCCAGAAAGGCAGCCCACTTGCCTTTGTCTCTCATGCAGTGGCAGGAAGCCAGATATTGCCAGAGCCGGGGGCTCTAAGCGAGTCAGCAGGGCAGGTTAAGAAAACAGCCTCCTGAGTAACGGTTCCGAGCGCTGCAGCTTGATCCAAACTCGAGCATGTGCACATGGCATGCCGAATTTGGCGCTTAATGGAACTCTGCAGGTTTGCCAATGCACTGGACCAAGAACTACCCGCACAGGCTGAGCTGGCACGATGCACAGGGTAGAAAGTAGTTGGCTGTGTGGGTGTTGTGGGAACATGGCCATTCACTGATAAATACACACGCACACACACCACCACCAAGCTGTGCGTGGGAGGAAAATTAAGAAATCCTCGAAAAGATGGCCTAGCCGTTTTTTCGGGGCTCAAAGAAGAAAAAAAAAGACCCACCCTTTTTTCTGAGAAACACGGTATGTACATGGCAAGAGAAACAAATCTTGCGAGTTTACCGGATGGATGGCATCGGGATCAAAGCTGTTACAGAATTTGGAGGTCCTGTTAGAAATACTTCGAAACCTCCTCCCAAAAGGGATCAACAAAAACAGACTGTAAAGTACATAACAATGCTTTGAGCTCTAAGCACATAGTGCTCATAAGCAATATCCTGAATGACAAGAAGAGAGCTTCCTATAATTGTCTCTGCTGTTCTTACCACTCTCTGTATGAACTTTCTGTCTGAGGCACTGCTATCACCAAACCAAATAAGGATGCAGGTTTTTTGAAATGTTCTCAATCATGCCTCTGTAAAAAGTGGCTCGGACAGAATGAGAAAGATGTGCTGTCCTCATCCAGTGCAGGAAATGCAGACACTGGTTTGCACGCTTCACTAAGGATGTCATAGGCAGAGACCAGTTCAGATTGTTAGTTATCTGAACCCCCAGATACTTAACATGATCTCACAATGATCTCCTTTGTTTTATTAACATTTGGAACCAGGTTACTTTTACTGCATCAGTCCACCAGAGCCTTCACCTCTTCCGTATATGCGGAAGAGGAGTCATTGTCGTCCCAGATAAGGCCCACCACTGCCTCGTGAGCCACATAATTCACAATATGATTTGTAGCAGGTTCGGCACAGCAATCGTGGGTCATCAAGGTGAACGGTAGTGGACTCAGGTCACAGCCCTTTGGGGAACCTGTTCTCAGGGAGATGGAGGCTTGTCTTCCAACTCACACATAATGGGTCCTATCAATAAGGAAGTCCAGAGTGGTTCACATTATTCAGTCTGGGGGTTAAGGCAGCAGGCTAGAAACCAGGAGACTGTGAGTTCTAGTATCACCTTAGGCATGAAAATCTGCTAGTGACTTTGGACCAGTCACTCTCTCAACTCATCTAACCTCACAGGATTGTTGTTGTAGGGAAAAACAGGAGGAGAGAGAAGTATTAGATACGTTTGCTGCTTTGAGTTATTTATAAAAATAATAACAGTGGGATACAAATAAAATAAATTGTCTCATGTCTCTCTTTACTCTCTCCTATGTGAACTTTGCTTTCCCATAGCCGATGTACACAGGAAGCCTTAAATCCTGAAGATGAGGTTGATGAATTCTTGGGCAGGGCCATTGATGCCCGAAGCATTGACCAGCTGCGCAAAGATCATGTCAAACGTTTTCTGCTCACTTTCCAAAAACCTGAGTTGGAGAGAAAGGTATTTCCCTTCTCTATTTAGAATTGAGATTTCAAATTGGAAACAAAGTCATCTGTTCCTCAATTCTTGGTAATTTTTTCCCCTTCTCTTTTAATCCTATAGTATTCCAAAAAGGTGGATACCCGCTTTGGTAGTTACGTGGCTTGTACCATGCTGGTCTTCTGCTTCATTTGTTGCATCCAAATAGTCATCTTCCCGCAGTGAGTGACACATGTACAAGAGTATGTTCATCATGTACTTTTTTTGCCTTATGCACATACCCTGTTTCCCTGAATAGAAGACCTATCCCAAGTATAAGCCCTTGCATGTTTTATGTGTGTGCTTAATATAAGCCATACCCTCAAAATAAGCCCTACTTAAGAGCCTGCACAGCTGGCCAGCCACCCATTCCATCTGGTTGTGGTGCTGCAGCCATGGGGAGATGGGGGGAGTGGAGCTGTCCATCGTGCCTTGCCCCAGCTTACTTCAGGGCCCCTGCAGCCAGGCCATCCATGCCCCAACACCTGCCTCACAGTGGCAGCACCAGCAGCCATGTGCAGCAGGAGCCCATGTGGCCACCAACCCACTTCTTCTGCTTGCTCACAGCTCAGCAGGAGGCTGAGCAGTGTGTTGGTGCCATGGCTACGAGACAAGGCAGGTGTGGGACATGGATGGCCTGGCTGTGGGGGCCCTGAAATAAGCTGGTGCAGGGCATGTGAGGCAGCTCCATCCCCTCCTGCTTTGCTGTGGCGGTGGTGGCATGACGTGAGCAAGCAGAAGAAGTGGGCATCCCGTACTTGGAAAAAAATAGTGTTTATTTTTGGGACCCAAAAGAAAATAAGACCCAGCCTTATTTTCAGGGAAACATGGGTAAGTATGTGAATGCCCATGATGAAGGAGGAAAGATCTTAATGTACCCAGTACAGATAGTCCTTAATTTATAACCATTTGTCTGGCGACCATTCAGAGTTAACAGAATAAACTTAGTCCTCAGCTTACGACCACAATTGAGCCCAAAATGTCTGCTGCTGCTAAGTGAGACAGGTAATACAGAATACAGTGAGTTTTGCCCTACGTTACGATCTTTCTTGCCACGATTCTTAAATGAATAGCTGTAGTTGTTATGTTAGTAATGTGGTTGTTAAGTGAACCTGGCTTCCCTATTGACTTTGCTTGTGAGAAAGTCGCAAGAGGGGATCACCTGACCTCGGGACGCTGCAGCTGTCATAAATATGAATCAGTTGCCAAGTATCTGAATTTTGATCTTGTGACCCTGGTGATGTTGCAATGGTTGTAAGTGTGAAAAATGTTCATAAGTCACCTTTTTCAGTGCCGTTGTCATTTTGAATGTATTTAGTATTTTAGTATTTATTTGATTTGTCAATCACTGACAAGATACAGGGATAAGAATAAATATAGTTTTGAATACATGAGATAAATACTTATAAGAAAAATAAAAAACAATAGGACAGGGACAATAGGCACGTTGGTGCGCTTATGCACGCCCCCTACAGGCCTCTTAGGAAGTGGGTGAGGTCAACAGTAGACAGTCTAAGGTTAAAGTTTTGGGGGTTTGGGGAAGAAACCAAAGAGTTAGGTAGAGTATTCCAAACATTGACTACTCTATTGCTGAAGTTGTATCTTCTGCAGTCAAGTTTGGTGTGGTTAACCTTGAGTTTGTATCCATTGTATGCTCTTGTATTGTTATGATTAAAGCTGAAGTATTCATTTGCAAGTAGGACATTGCAATGTATGATTTTATATACTATATTTAGATTGGACCGGGGCGGCATGTTCTAGGTTTTTCTAGGTCTAGAATTTCAAGATCGGTGGCATTAAGGTACTCTGCAATGGTAGAGGAGCAGAGAATCTCTTGAACATATTCTGACTTTTTCAATTGTTGAGTTAATACTCATTACTCTATGATATGGTTCAGACTGATGAACTGTATTCCATATAGTGTTCGTAGCAATACTGTTTTGTCTGGCTCTATTAGTAGTGCAGTGATATTTACCAGAAAAGAAGACTACATAGGATTATTTTATTTTGTGGATTTTTTCTCTGCCAATATGTAAGACAGAGCATTATTTTGTTGAGATTTGAAGTTGTCATTTGATTGACTATTTCTCGATAACTAGTCAAGGTCTTTTTGGAGGCGTGTAGTAGTTTTGTTCTGTGTTGTTGAACGCTTTACATCATCAGATTAGAGAACACCAGTTGCTCTTATATGATCACAGGGTCATTTATGTAGAGCATGAAGAGTTAGGCACCTAAAACACTGCCTTGGGGACACCCCATTGAACAGGTACAGAATTGATAGGGACGCTCCCAAATTGTGACCATTTGTTGTCTGTTGACAGGAAATGCTTCTATCCAGTTATGTCAGGTGTCCAGAGATACCATAAAGATTTTAGTTTTTAGGAGTAGGTTTGTCGTGTGTTACCACTGAATCAAAAGCTTTCCAGAAATCTTATGTAGATTGGGGTCTATTGCTTTTGCCCTGAGTCGAATTGGTGTAGGTCCATATGTTTTTTGCAGGTCTAAGAGTTGCAGATTACAGGAAGCTTTTTCTGAAAAATCAAATTGTTTATTAGAGAGTTAGGTTGTTTTGTCCCTAAGTTGGAAGGAATAAATGGATTGGTTAGATATATGATTCCATGACTTTACAGGTGACGCAGCATAAAGAGATTGGGTCTGTAATTTTCAATTTAGGCTGGAGTCTCCCTTTGTTGAAGAGGAGGATGACCATGGTTATGACCAGTAATTTTGGCAAGAGCTGGTCCTGAAAAATTTTTCACAAGATTCTGCTTTGGAGGTATCGCTATGCAGTGATAGCTTTTTTTAAAAAGTGGCACATATTCCATCCGGTTCAATAGGTAGCGATGGATTTTAGATTGTACAGTGCTTTTTCAATATTGTCTCTGTTAAAATCAATATGTATTAGATCATGTGTATTGTTCTGTGCGGGTTCCGACTAGAAGGTACTGGGCTTGAACCATTGCTGTTTACAAATACTGAGCCAAGAATGTGCCTAAAGAGGTTGCTTTTGTCGGTGTCGTCGTTGAAAGTCTTTGCTTAAGTTCCTTTCAGGGGTGTGATTGGACCTTGAGTCTTTTAGTTTTGTGTTGACAAAATGTAGAAAGCATGAGCGAGAATTTGTGCATAGAAAGTTTTCCTACTTTTGATGTGATAAATTTGTGCATTCAGTTTTTATCTGATAAGCATAGATTTTTTTATCAGCTGTGAAGCTTGAGCAACCATGACCAGAGTTTGTTTTTTACGCCAAAGTGATCTCTTTTTGCGATTGAAACTTCCTTATTTTATGGGTAATCTGTTTTTCCTGGTTTTGAGGTAGGTTGCTATTGGTAATTAAGTTTGATGGCTCGTGTTTGATTTCTAGGAAGAATATGTCTGTAAATGGTCTATACAATATTGCACTAGTGATAGGGAAATTGCAACAATCAAGGAAAGAGAAATTGATTTGATGTATAAGTACCCATAGTTGCCTTTTTTGAAGTTATAATTGGGGTATTTTGTCTGTTGTTGATTGATTTTGTGTGTGGACGTATGTTGAGACAAAAGTCGATTCAGTGTTGTGGTTTCACTTGTTGGGAAAAGGGTTTCTTTTGATTTGTATTCATGTAATATGAATTCAAATTATTGCAAGAAGATGGATCGAGCGTTGGTTAAGCCTAATTGTTGATTATCTAGTTGTTCC
Source organism: Laticauda laticaudata (assembly GCA_004320025.1). Lineage (NCBI taxonomy): Eukaryota > Metazoa > Chordata > Lepidosauria > Squamata > Elapidae > Laticauda > Laticauda laticaudata. Next base: position 21,054 of record BHFT01004098.1, read on the forward strand.
AGTTCCCAGATTTGTTACAGCCATTGTAGAAGGTTGCATGTATGGATTCAGGTGTACATTTCATTTAGGGTTCCAGTTAATATGAGGTAGATTGAAGTCACAAGAAAGATAAAGCGTCGTTGGCAGGATGCTGCCCCATGTGTAGAGTGTATTTAGCTTGTATCACATGTCAATGTCATAATCAGGGCTCTGTAAATAGTAAGAACCGGAAATGTGATATTTAAAGTCAGTTCACATATAATGGTCTCAGGAGAGCAAGCTCTTGGGTCACTTTGATGTTTTTTAGATGTAAGCGATTTTTATAGAAGAATAGCCAACACCATGCTGCCTCTACACGCTTTTATGATTGGATGGCGGTAACCTTTGATAGTTCTTACTGAGTAATGGAGTCGGGGAGAGATGCGTTGGCCACGTGTCACAAACAAATTATGTCGAAATTTACCGTACTCTCTAGTAAAGGAAGATTCACTAGTATTTTATTTACAAGGCTTCTTGCATTGAGTAGCTTGCATTTAAGGACAGTTGTAGTTTGAATTGAGATAGTTGGGGGCAAATAAAATGGGCAAGTTGTATACATACACACCATCCATGTACATACCTAACTACATGGACTTCCAGGTTTCCGTTCATATTATTAGCATATGAAAACATACTTCAGCGCTAAGGCATCATAGAGCAAAATTGGTGCAATGTACTTTAATAACGTTATGTGTTGGTTTATGACCATTCAGCCAACAATAGATGTGTTGGGAGTGGGAATCATCTTCCAACATAGCTAAAGGGCTCAAGTTGGGGAAGATCAGGCCTGTATACTAGCAAGTACTGAAAAGGTTAATTTGATGACAGTGTCTGGATTTCTTAGTCTAACTGCGCTCCTTATTTCCACAGTTCCTCTCTGATGCTTGGTGCCTACATCAGTATCTTCATCATCCTGGCCTCCATTCTTTTTGTGTGTGCCCTTTATTCCTGCCTTGGTGTAAGTTACGCTCTCACAAATCCCACCAATCCCACCATCTTGATTTGTTCTGACTTGGTCTGCACCAGCTGTGGACTTTGCTTGGGCACATCTTCTTATCAAGAATAGAGATGTGTGTGGTTTTTCCAGCAGGAGCATTCCTCCCCAGCTGGGTCCCTTTGAGGTATGTTTGGGATTACCCTGCATAGAATTTCCAGATAGCCTGATTTTAACACATTTGAAAAGCACCTGCTTCTGGAAAGCTGTTTCAGAACCTATTATTATGGTTTTTTCACTTTTTCACTGGCTCCTGCCAAGTTGCAGATGGAGAGAAGTTCTAATTGGTGTTGGACCAGTAATCAAGCAAGATTTGGAGTTTCTTCTTTTTTTTTTGTCCAGATTAAGGAAATAGAAAAATGAAAGTTGTTTTATATCAGGCCAGATTATTCATCCATCTTCTCCAGGGTTGTCTTCACTATTATTATCCAGTGTTATTGGTAAATAATAATATCTACAGTGTCATTAATATTATACTGTATTATTGTTGTCTACAATTCAGCTTCTCAGCAGAAAGTCTGAATCCCCACTGTGGAGTCTTTTAGATTAAAAACTGCCATGAGTTTGATTCCTGGTATCTGGCTCTGGTGTCATCAGACTAAGGAGGATAGTTGGAACTAGTTGGAAGTGATGAATGGTAATATCAGCACCCCTTTTACTCATTCAACCTTTTCCAATCCCTTGTAGCCCTTTCCTGCTGCTTTGCAGAGTGCGTCTCGCAAGATAATCCAATCCCGAATCAACAGCACTATTACTGGCGTTGCTTCCATCCTGCTTGTCTTCATCTCTGCCTTTGTCAACATGGTATGAGAAGCAGGGAGGGGCAAAGATGCTGGAGGAGGGTTGAAGGTCAAAGGCCTTGAATTCACAAGATTGGTCAGATGATAGTAAATTGTGCAACTAAGATTGCTATAGGCAGAGACCATGGTGCCAACATTTCTGTTGTTAAGTGAGACATTTGTTCAGTGAGTTTTACATCATTTTATTATCTTTCTTGCCACAGTAGTTAAGTGAATCACTGCAGTTGATAAGTTGGTTGTTAAGTGAGTCTGGCTTTCCCATTAACTTTGCATACTGTCCCAAAAGGTGATTACATGACCTTGGGACACAGCAATGGTTATAAATATGAACCAATTGCCAAGCATCTGAATCTTTATCCTGAGATTATGGGGATGCTGCAGGGGTCGTAACTCTAAAAAACGATCATAAGTCACTTTTTTCAGTGCCGTTGCAACTTTGAACAGCCACTAAATGACCTGTTGTAAATGACCTGAGGATTATGTGTATTACAGCAAGTTAGAAGATACATTTACCAGACGCTGTACTTTACAAGTGAACTACAGAGACCTGGTTTACATACAATGCCAAAGTTATAAACCATGCTTTATAAACCACAATTGGCTGATTTTGTGTATCCCCTCAAGCAAACTATACTAGGATTTAGCACTGTTAGGTATTTGCATATTCCACTTTGTTAGGTTTTGAACAGAGGGGTTGTAGACATTTTATTTTTCTTGCTCTGCTACAGTTTTCTGATCAAAGATTCTGATTGCACTGAAGATTTCTAAAATTATGCAAAATGTTGTTGCCAAGAAAAAAAAACAGGAAGCCATATGCATTAATATTTCCCTAAATCGGTATCATCTCCATATGTTGGTATTAACAACTATCAGAATTCCCAAATGGCAAGGGAAAGCTGAGGAAAGGACGCTGGACAAAATCCCTATCAAATCTCTTCATTACCTGTCTGCATCCCTAGAGCCTCAGGGATTTGTCATAGACCCAGTTACAGTCGGGGATCAGGGGGTTCTAGAACCATTGAGCAGCAGTTCCTTCGCTGAATTACCTTACCCTTCAGTTTGCTTGCAGTCGGATCAGGCTCCAAGACTGTGTGGTTAGATTCTACAATGTTACTCCGGCTACAGTAGACCCCTGTTACCTCCATGGTCTCAATTATACCTTGGCATCAGACACAGCACCCTGCCAAGGGAAGGATGATCTGACCTGCAGTTTCCCTGAGGTATGTGCATCAGAGAAGGCTTCGGTGTGGAAAATGGGGTTTGGGTAGGGCACGAGGGAGGACGTCAAGCTTTGTGTGCAGCGATGTGGAGCATTTCTTTCTGAGGGTTGTCTCCTTCCTCCTTCACTCCATGTTGCCCTCCCGGAAGTTTGTTGATACGTGGACTGGCCTCTCTTGGCCATGAAGGTTGCTTGAGTTTGGAATGGGGAAATGTGTTGGTGGAAGTAGGAGGGAGAATAAGAGATAAGAGGTCTGCTAGATGGGAGATCTGAACTGTTGCTAAACGGTAAAAGTCGGCCTCCATCATTTGGCTGGCTGTGCTGGAATCAGAGAGCCAATTCCCCCCCNCCCCCCCCCCCCCCCCGGCAACTTGGATGCTTACTAACCTCCTGCCTCTGATACTGAAGGAGGAGATTTATAACATCCATTGTGATTAGTTGTTAGCACGTCTCATTTCAGGGGAGAAAACAGGGTTGGGAACGCTTTGAAGGAGCGATTGTGGGACTTCTGGGAACACATCCAGGTTTGTCCTTACAAATCTCTATCCTTTCTTCCTTTTAGTACTTCACTTACTCAGTGTTGCTGAGTCTGCTGGCCTCTTCCGTCTTCCTGCACATCAGTAGCCTTAGGAAGCTGGCGCTGCTGGTGACGATGGAGGTGGTGTACCTAGTACTGGCTGAGGGCCCACAAGGTGTCCTGTTTGACAATTATGACTTGTTGGTGGCCACTAATGCTCTGTAAGAACCTCTCTCTCTCTCTCCAGGGGTGGGAAGAATCTCAGTTTTTAGTCATGCCTCAAACACCTCTCAAGATTTTGGGGTGGATGTGGTGGTTCCCTATAATTCTTCTATACAGATAGTCCTTGAGTTGTGACAGCGATTGGGGTTGGAATTTCTGTTGCTAAGTAATGCAGTTATAAAGTACTGTACAATGCTATGAGCTCACATCACTTTTAACGACAGCAATCTCTGCATTCCCTATTGCCATCATTTAGTGAAGATTGCAGGTCATTAAGCAAGCACCACTTTGCAACTTTCTGCCAGCTTCCAGAGCCAAAGCAAGTCCAAATTGGTTGGCAAGCAGGCAGGGAAATGGCTCATAGTGTGGGAGAAGGTGTCAGAACACTGGACAATGTGCAGTGTAAATGCAGTGCAACCAGAGTTGGCTGTTCCGGGATGTGTGAGGTGGTGCAAGTTTTAGAGGAGGCATGGTGCAAGCACAGTGGGGCTTGGATGGTTGCTGTTGGGTGGGGGAAGGTGCAAAAATGGCCAGAGAGGCCTGGATTTACTCAAGCAACATGTGACCTTCCTTGCCAGCATCCCCACTGACTTTGCTTGTGGGAAACCAGCAAGGAAGGTTGCAAATTGCAATCATGTGATTTGCAGGATAATACAACTGTCGTGTGAGCTGATTGCCAAAGATCATGATCACATTGCTTCAGGGGTTCTGGAAAGGCCAGGACTTTAAAGACTGGTCATAACCATCACTCATTCAGTGGCTTATTTGGACATTCCACTTTCTCTCAGCTCAGCCAATTTCATAGGGTCGTTCTGAGGAAACATTGGAAGAGGGACTAGTACAAATGCTGCCTTGAATTCCTCAAGGAACAAGGGAATGCCAATCTGACAGTAATTATCTTTAAAGTGTTTTTCAGCCATGGTATTATGTAAAAAAAAACCCCACAATACTCACTGCTTTAAGAAAAGCTACTAATCCCATCTTTAGACTGTGCATTTAGGGATCTCCGTTAGGGTTTTTTAAAAAATAAAATGTGGGAATAGACAGAATTAACCTGTGACATAACTTCACATATAAAACGAAAGCATTCAATAGATGAGGTTGTGAAGGCAGGGAAAATTAATGGGGCAAATCCATGAAATGCTTCTGGCTGCCCAAGAAAAAGAATAGTGGGATTGTGGAAGACTATAAAGTATGAAAAAATGAAGCCTGGCTTGGAATTAGAATGTTGGCATTCAGAAGTTGACTTAAGCCTTGTGAGCCTTGTGTCACAGTGAACCTTCAGAATCTTGCAATTAAAATATAATCTCTTATCTGAAAGTATTTTTTAAATCAGGGGTCTCCAAACTTGACAACTTTAAGGCTGGTGGACTTCAACTTCAAGCATGGCTGGCTGGAGAATTCTGGGATTTGAAATCCACTGATCTTACAGTTGCCAAGTTTGGAGTCCCCTCTTATTAAACAAAGGAAAAGAGACCAGAATAATTCAGAGTTCATTAAGGACTATTTCTAAAAATGTCTTCTTTTTTCCAAAACAGGCCAGCCTCCAATGAGACTCAGCCCTGGTGAGTAGGAATTGAGTGTGGACTAAATGGGGTCGGGGGGGGGGGGGGGGGGGGGGGGGGGGGNGGGGGGGGGGGGGGGGGGGGGGATGATGGCAGGGAGAAAGAGATGGGTAGGTGGGGATGTTTCAGAAACCAGTGAAAGTATCACCAAAGTTTTGTGAAGCATGCTTGGAAGTTAATGCTCTTAGGACAAAAAAAACCACATTACTTCCTTGAGCATTAGAACTGAACAGATGACTAAGGACATTTTGCCCATTCCCCTTGTTTTGGCTCATGCTGGTTTTGGGTTTCCATGAGTCTTGTTTGTTCTATCACAGCAAGATAAAACTGATGATGTTATTTAAGTAGCAGAAGGACAAGATAAGTTCATATCCAGATGATCATGCAAATCTAAATTTAAAATGAATGGAGTGCTCAGAGGGACTTACTTTAATAGAAGGGAAGAAAAACAAATTGTATCAAGGGACCACAGTAAACAACTGGAGTTGTGCACTAAGTTTGGAAATAGTTTCAGTGAGGAATGATGATTAAAGAGATATGGCAGAGGTTTTGTGGTCAAGAAGAGGATTAGAAAATAAAACATCGTGATGATGAGGATTTTGATCAGTATCCTACCTTTCTGCTTCGATGAGCTCCCAAGGTAGCTGATTAAAAAAGATATAAAAAGTTGAGAATAACAGTGTGAAATTTTTGGTAATTTGGAAAAATGTTTCTTTTGACACTTGGCAAGATAGGGACCCAATACAGTTCCCAAGGAACACCCTCCATGGCTTGGGAGCAATTCAGGAGAAAGACTTCTCCAATTTATAGAAAGAGAAGCTTCAATCAAGTAGATGTGTCCAAGATGGCCACTCCTGATGACTAAATAACCACACCGATTGGCTATAGGAGAGGCAATCCCTTAGATAGCTGGGCTGCAAGCCATTTAGGGCTTTAAAGGTTGCTAGTAACACCTTAAATAGTACCTGATGAGCAACTAAGAACCAATGTAAGTCTTTCAAGATTCATATTATTTTATGTTTATTCTTATTAATTTTTTAGGGCACCTCCTGCCTTTCTGCATATGGCTCCTTTCCCCATGTGTTACCTCCTAGATTTGTTTGGACTGAAACTTGCTCTGGTTGGGGATTCTGTGTCTTTTTGTTCCTAACCAGTCTCATCAGATTAGAAAGGGCTGGAATATAGCATCTAAGGCCAGCTGGCAACAGTGTAATTAGGAGGGCTGATTGAGTTGGAGTGGCAAAGATCATGGGGTAAAGTGCCGAGGTGTTAGGGTTATGAGAAGTGAAAAGTACTTTGTGTTTTTTTCATTACTCTCTTGTTTCCTGCCTCTCTCGATTTAATTTAATAGTTCTTCACAGAAGAAAGTAGCTCTGCAGTACATGACACCTGTTATCCTGTTGCTTTTTGCTTTGGCCCTCTATCTTCATGCCCAACAAGTCGAATCAACAGCACGCCTTGATTTTCTCTGGAAACAACAGGTATTGGAGAAAAAGTAGAGATTCTGAAAACAAGTTGCAAGAGAGAGTTTTTAGTGTTGGTGAATACCCAGATTTGCGGTTGGGTCTTATCTTTTGTCCATTCCTATTTAACATTCCTTCTTCTCATTGTCAGGGTCTGGACAGGAAAGAGCCTTAGAGTTTTTATTAACAGTAGGTAGGGAGAAGATTAGCTGCCCAGCCCATCTTCTCATATCCTATTGCCTATACTTTGCCATACAAGCTCTTAATGATGTAGTTGTACAACAAGGGTTCCCAAGGGTACTGGGCCACGGCCTGTTGGGAACAAGCTGCACAAGTTGTGGGCAAACAGCTGAACATACAAAACTCCATTTGTGCAAATGGTGGGTGCCCTTACATGGAACCATCCCCTCTCCCCACCCGGCCATTATGACTGCCTCTGCCTCTGCCCTGCCGATCTGCAGAGCTGGAAAGGTTGGGGACCACTGTTGTACAACATCCAACCCTGTAGATATCAGTTATCTGAAATATAGTCTCTGGAAAATTCTGGTTTGGTCTTGAAACATTTGACTGAAGCATGGTGAGACAGAAACTTTAAATCCTCAAGTAGCACCCAGTCTTGCAAATATATTATTCCTTTCTTATTATATAACTAAAATAACATACGTTAAGTTTGGTTGTTATCTGCTTTAATGGAAGGCTTAAATGCAATCTACATTTTTTTTCAAGACTCCTAGCAGAAAAGTTCTTGTTGACTTATGGATACAGAGATAACTTCTCTGTAGTACAGGTAGTTGTTGAAATACAACCCTTCATTTAGTGACTGACCAAAGTTCCAAAGGCACTGAAAAAAGTGACTTACCACAGATCCTCACACTTATGCCCATCACAGCATCCATACAATCAGGTGATCCAAATTCAGGCGCTTGGCAATTGACATGTATTTATTACAGTTGCAGTATCCTGGGGTCATGGGATTGCCGTTTGTGTTCTTGCCAGCTGGCTTCCAACAAACAAGGTCAATGGGAGAAGTCAGAATCACTTAACAACAGCATGATTCAGTTAAACTCAGTGATTTGCTTAACAATTGTAGCAAAACAGGTTGTAAAATTCAGCACAACTCACTTAACAACTGCTTTGTTTAGCAATGGAAATTCTGGTCAAAATTGTGGTTGTAAGTTGAGGATTACCTGTACAAATGAAAGAAAAATGTCCTTTTTCTGAGGAAACCAGATGCAATCCAGATATATGTAAAACAGAGGTGGCATTCAGCAGGTTCTGACCAGTTCTGGAGTAGAAATTTTGAGTAGTTCAGAGAATCGGCAAATACCACTTCTGATTGGAGATTTTACAGTATCTTTACCCTGCAATTCCCACCAAGCCATGCCCACAGAACCATTAGTAAAAAAATTTGAATCCCACCACCCGTAAACATGTGTATTTAAAAGCTAAATGTTCATAATTTTATGTGATACAGAATTCAATTTCTTCTTCTGAGGATTTTGCAAAATGGGACTGCGCTTCCTATTAATCTTTCATATATTGAACATGAATAAATTACAATTGATTGTATAACTCAGGATGGACAGAGTACATTATAGTATCTTTAGACTTTTGAAAAATGAACACTAAAATTAAATGAACCAAACTCTCCTTCTGTGCAGAAATCCAGTTTAGCCTATCCAGCCATCCATTTTATTTCTTCAAAAGGATAGCTAGCATTTTGTGACTACTAGAACCAGGAATTCTTGTTGATCCACTTGTAAGTCCCGAGATGATCTATTCATATGTTAAAGATTTGCCTTCTGTTTAATGCCTGCATAAGGGATGACCTGATTTCTCCCAGGCTACAGGTGAGAAGGAAGAGATGGAAGAGCTGCAGGCTTATAATCGTCGGCTATTACACAACATCTTGCCCAAAGATGTGGCAGCTCACTTTCTGGCACGGGAACGCCTCAACGATGAGCTGTACCACCAGTCATGTGAATGTGTAGCTGTCATGTTTGCCTCGATCAGCAACTTCTCTGAGTTCTACGTGGAGCTGGAAGCCAACAATGAGGGTGTTGAATGCCTTCGGTTGCTCAACGAGATCATTGCTGACTTTGACGAGGTGAGTGTGTGTTTTTTAGAAGATTGGAAAATGGAAGGCACTAAAACTCAGTGGGGTAAAAAGTCTCAGTTTTTCAGGAAGTGGCATGACATGGCCCTCCAGGCATTCCTGGACTACAACTCCCACTAGCTCTAAGTGGTATGGCAATAGTTGATGAGAGGGATTATAGAGTTGCAGTCCAACAACATCTGGAGAGCCTTGAAAGATCATGTTATAATATGATTTCCCTCCATAATACTATCTGCTATTTACAACAGTAGAAACCTGCATAGTGAATGCTGGTGGCTCCAACAGTGACTGGCTTCACACATCTCATTAAGCCAAGATGGTTTGGTTTGGGTGTTATATAGACTCAGATGTTGTGGTTTGTCAAACATTGTTTATAGACTCAGCTAATTGGACTGAAGGATTTTGCCCCCATTGTTTGGGGCGGGGAACATCATTTGGGGGTTCCCCCCAATTTTTCCATTTTTTCCCCAGGCATTCCCATCTCTAGACTGAACCTTGGTTAAACAAACCATGACTTAGCAGACTACAAATCCTGCAATTATATTCCTTAGTATACTTTTTCTTCACTCACTTTTAACTGCAGAATGAATCTAAGTTGATTGAAGTGGTCTGACAGCCAACATTCAGCAGCCATTACATGTAGGAAAAGATGTAATGTAAATCTAGTTGGTCCACTAAATAACCTTAAGTTGTCAGGTGAATTTAGATAACCTTGATTGATAGAAAAACATGGGTTAAGGGCACAGAAACTAGCTGTCTGAATATAAATCTTCAAAGTTGCAAATAGAGAAAAAAAATTCTCCCTGAAATTTTTAAAGGATCAAGAATGTTTGATTCAAAGAAATAATCATCTCTTACCTGCATGGGTCTGCTGGAGACCTATCTGTGGCAGAATGTGCTCTGCATTGCAATAGATTTTATTAAAAGTAACAAGTCATCTTGATGAAGGATAGTGCGTGTGTGTGTTTCTCTTTGCGATGGTCATAAGTGTGAGGATCACATTTTCACTGCCTGATGAATGAACACCAAACAAATAGTCGTAAGTCGAAGCCTCCCTGTGCTCCTTGTTGATCTTTAGATTTTTTGCAATCCAGGTAGCTCCATCAGAATTCTCAGCCTGACTATTCAAAAGCTGCACTTGCCCTTTTTCAACATGTTCTCTTCAGTTGTTCTAGGCCAGGGGTCCCCACCCTGTGGGCCACAGCCCACTACAGATCCGTAGCTTATTTGCAACCAGGCCGTGTGAGTGGCCAACTGGTGTGCGCACTCAACACCACTCACACGAGCATCATGGGGCTTGTGCCCCACTCATGTAAGCGTCGCAGAGGGTCCTCATGCGAGCGTTGCGGGTGCTTGGGGCCGCGCTTGTGCTTGTGTGCGCACAGCTGCCCCTCCCACAAAACCATCCCCACTTTCCCCCTTCCCTCTGTTTCCAATCTGGGACGCCAACCTGGAAAGGTTGGGGAACACTATTCTAGGCTATTGTGACAGCACTAGCAACAACACATAGACTTATAAACTGCTTCATAGTGCACTACTGCATTCTCTGGGTGACTTACAAAGTCAGCATATTGTCCCCAACAATCTGGATCCTCATTTTACCAACTTTGGAAGGATGGGAGGCTGAGTCAACCTTCAGTTGGTGAGGATTGAACTCCTGGCAGTGGGCAGAGTTCGCCTGCATTCTAGTGCATTCTACTACATTCTAAGCACTGCACCACCACAGGGCTCCTGGCAGGATCAGTCAAGTCTTGTTTTTAGCCCTGAACAACTTGGGACCAGATCACTGGCAGTAACCTTCAGCATTATGCACTGCTGATAGCCCAGGGAACTGAAAGAGTTTCAAAGGGAAAGGCTTGTGCCTGCATAGATTGTAGCAGTGCCTCCCCTTGCTATATGAATCAGCAGTTGCTTAAACCATACTTTTTCCTGGACTCACATGACTACTGTGCGGTCCCAGGAAAATACCCATTTGAATTTAGAAAGGCAGTGATAGGATGCAGCTACCTATAATACAGGTAGTCCTCTACCCTGAGGCACTGCTACAATATATGCAAAGGTGTCCAAGGCTGAAAAAGATGCCCATTTATAAAGTTTTCCCTGACTTGTTGACCCTGTATCAGGAGCATAAGAAACAATTTTGGGAGCAGAGCCAAGTTTCTGCCAATCTGAGAATATTTTAAACGGTGATATAATAATGCTCTTCATAATATTAAATGGATTAAATATTAAATGGACTTCCTCCTGTCTATAGATCATCAGTGATGAACCATTCAGGCAGCTGGAGAAGATCAAGACAATTGGAAGTACTTACATGGCAGCATCAGGGCTGAACGATAGCACCTATGACCGAGAGGGGCGCTCTCACATCACTGCACTGGCCGACTATGCCATGAGGCTGATGGAGCAGATGAAATATATCAATGAACACTCTTTCAATAATTTCCAAATGAAAATTGGTCAGTTAATGTTTTGGAAGTAGCAAGGGGGAAAAGAGGGGTTGCAATGCATTTAAGTTGTTGTTTCATTCTGACCTTTGAGATTCTTTTCACCCTTCTAGGACTAAACATTGGGCCAGTAGTGGCTGGAGTGATTGGAGCCCGAAAGCCACAATACGACATCTGGGGCAACACAGTAAATGTTTCTAGCCGTATGGACAGCACCGGCGTCCCTGACCGCATTCAGGTGAGCCTAGATATGGGGTGATCAGTTTCCCATCATGAATAAAATGATCACTACTTAATCTTAAAATAAATTTTTGCCCTAAATTGAATATTGCAGTATTCAAACTCATCCTAATTTTAAAAAAAATGGATGGGATTTTGCAAAAAGCCAAGCATCACATTGATTTTTATTTTAGAAAATGGTCTTTTAGCCGGGGCCAGCAGTTTCTTTGAAGATAAAAATAAGTGTGCTCTTATTTGGATCTAGTTTGGAGGTCTTTACTATATGAATCAAAGGGACGCGGTGACTAAGACGCTGAGCTTGTCGATCAGAAAGGTCAGCAGTTTGGCAGTTTGAATCCCTAGCACCGCATAATGGAGTGAGCTCCCGTTACTTGTTGCAGCTTCTGCCAACCTAGCAGTTCGAGAGCATGTAAAAATGCAAGTAGAAAAATAGGGACCAGTTTGGTGGGAAGGTAGCAGCATTCTGTGTGCCTTCGATGTTTAGTCATGCCAGCAACATGACCATAGAGATGTCTTTGGACAGCGCTGGCTCTTTGGCTTAGTAACAGAGATGAGCACCAACCCCTAGAGCCAGAAATGACGAGCATGTATGTGCGAGGGGACCCTTTACCTTTACTATATGAATCAGCAGCTGCTTAAGGAAACCACACTTTTTCCTGGATTCACGTGACAGCTATGTTGTCCCAGGAAATACTCATTTGAATTTAGAAAGGCAGTGACAGGATATAGCTACCTATATACAGGTAGTCCTCTACTTACACCACAATTGAGCCTAACATTTCTGTTGTTAAGTGAGAAATTTGTGAGTTTTTGCCACATTTTACAATCTTCCTTGCCACAGTTGTTAAGTGAATCACTGCAGTTGATCAGTAAGTAAACTCGTTGTTAAGTGAATCTGAGTTTCCCATTGACTTTGTTTGTCAGAAGGTCGCAAAAGGTGATCACATGACCTTGGGACACAGCAACGGTCATAAATATGAACCAGTTGCCAAGCACCTGAATTTTGATCATGTGACCATGGGAATGCTGGAAAGGTCATAACTGGAAAAACAGCCACTTTTTAAATGCCATTGTAATTTGAACAGTCATTAAATGAACTGTTGTAAGTGAAGACTACCTGTAGTTTTATAGTTTTAAGAGCTATGGTGGCTCAGTGGTTAGAATACAGTACTGCAGGCTAATTCTGCTGACTGCCAGGGGTTTGATCCTGACCGGCTCAAGGTTGACTCAGCCCTCTATCCTTCTTAGGTCAGTAAGATGAGAACCCAAATTGATGTGGGGCAATATGCTGATTCTGTGAACCACTTAGAAAGGATTGTAAAAGCACTGTGAAGCTACATATAAGTCTAAGTGCTATTGCTGTAGTTTTAGAGTTGATTAAGATGAAAGTGCTTTGATTTTTGCAGCTTTGGCTATATCTTGTGATAATGAATTTCATGGCTACATGGTGAAGAAGTGCTTGGTAGAAATATTGAGACTCTTAGACTCATTTCTTTGGCTGATTACTAAATGTTTGTCCCTGCTTTTTTCCTTCCCTAGGTGACAACTGACCTCTATCAGGTATTAGCTGCCAAAGGTTATCAATTGGAGTGCCGTGGAGTCATCAAAGTCAAGGGCAAAGGCGAGATGACTACCTATTTTTTGAATGGAGGCCCTACCAGTTAGCAAGAACCTTTGGAACCAAGGAAACTTTTAAGCTGGGCTTAAGCGGCCACGGGGTTAATCGGTTCTCTCTGTTTGATCTGAATTTTAGAACCAAACTTCTAGAAAGGAGAGCCCTTATGTTTCTATCATGGCATCCTCGACGGTGTTGACAAAGAGAAGATGGGTGTTATCACTCTGCCCCTTAAGAGACTTATTTTTTTATTTATTGGGAGCAAAGCCTAATTTGGAGTGCCCCTCCATCTGCTGGCCCATTTCTTTGGGATCAGGAAAACAAACTCATTCTTGTAGAACTTACTCATCTCCTAGTATTGACCAAACAATCTGGTGAGAGGAAGCTACAGCAGTGGTTAAAAGTCACACCGATTTAAAAATCTCTGGATTCAGAAAGCTAATATTTTCACTTTCATTCTGAAGAGGGCTGTTCGTCCCACTTGCCTCTCCCCAAAGTTACTTAGAGGCTCTTGAAAAGAGGCTCTATTTCTCTTGCCGGTGGCACTTTACCACAACTTTGGGAAGTTCATCAATGCTACTTGCCCTCAAAATGCCTATTGAACGTCTCATTAGAACATCACATTTTCACAGCAACACCTGCTTAGTCTATTTTTTGCACATGTGCATACATTTGTCACTGTGAAGTTTAGGAATGCGTATTTCTTGGGGGTGATTGTTTGGGGAAGGGAGGGGTACAGTTCTTATTTGCCAAACAGCTGTGAGGAAAGAAGGGTGAGGTTTGAGGTGCTTCAGAAAAAAGGACCTTGAGACTCCAGCTTTGATACCAAAGAAAAGGTGTGGGGTGAGGCAGCTTGTTTTCTCCACCAGTCCTGCCTTTCCAAAAAAGGCAGAGAAAGACATAATCCCACTTTATGGAAGAACAAAAGGAGGAGATTGACCTGTGACTGGAGGAAGTGGTTTGATAGGCTTACCTCTTTCATTTCTGCAGGAAGCCCCCAAAAGAAAATAAATGGCAATTGTTAGCTCCTAAGTGTGAAGGATGCTTTTCCTTCCATGTGGGACTTCGGTTACAGCTGTTTCCCATCGACCTACAATTTTCTTCAAAATTCCCCATACTATGGTCTTCCTGTCATTTTTTTTTATAGCTGGGGGGAGGGAACTGCAATATTTGCATTGAACAGTCCAGGATTGAGGTGTCCTTAAATTGGTCCTCCCTGACTTTGGAAGAGAGGAGGAGGAAAAAGGAAAGGGATTACAAATCAGCAACAAGAGCCAGTGTTACACACTAGTGTAAGTTGGGGAAAATTTGGTGCTACAGATATGGGTGGGCCCTGGGGTTCTCTCTGTCCAAAGATTGCTGGAAGATAGAAGAAATTAAGCTTGAGTATTGCAGTAAAAATAAATTTAAAAATGTTTGTTTTGTTTGCACACATACGATAAAAAGGGATGGAAATCCAGCGATGGAAATTCTGCATTTAGTGGGATTTGGTACTGCATGAATCTCAATTCTAAAACTATTTCTTCTTCTGATTACTGAATTAACTGAAATAGTGGGAAGATTTGCCGGATGATGAAGACATGAAGCCTGCTTCAGTTTTGTGGCTTTTTTTTTTTGCCTTTGTTTTCTCCTTTATGGAGAAAGTATGATTGTAATCTCCATGGTGCCTGCAACTTTCTTTTTTCCCTGAAGAGATATAGTATCTTACTTTTGATTCTCCTCCCCTGATATGTTCTGATAACAGCTCTGGATTTTATTGGCTGTAGCATTTCTTTTAACAACAGCTCAGCTAAGGTTGCTTTGATCTTGTCTCTGCTGAGTCTACAGTTGGCACATTTGACATCAATTTGATATGAAGGTGGTTTTTTTAAGCAAGCTGGAGAGATGATGACCATTTTAAACTGCCGGTTTAAAGATCTCTTTAATTGCTTCAATTTTTTTAATTTTTTTAATGGAAGGCAATCGCCTCTCAGCATAGTCTCTGTGATATTAGTGCCCATCTTGATGACAGGCTCCGTAGGAGGAGAAAAGTGACTGGTGTGACAAAAGCATCTTTGCCCATATCTCCTTACTCCATTTAGAGTTGATACTAAAATGGCTCAGCCTTGTGGAGTAAGTGATTATGGTACTTATTTGGTACTTTTTTGGTTTGTGTGTGTATATATATACACTAATATATATATATATATATATATATATATATATATATATATATAATATAAATTATATATTAAAGATCACTTTATATTACGCTGTTTCATTTTTATTCTGTCTAGTGCATTTCAGTGTGTCTACTTATCCATCATCTCAGCTTCCCTCTGTCCTATGCACACAGACACACAATATACACCTGCCCAGGAATGGAATCACGAGCAGGGAGAGGACAACATTAAAAATGATTTCATTGGACTGGCATCATTGCATATTGTTACTAGTTTTGTTATACAATTAAAAAGCCCTAAGTTGCAATGTCATGTGTGCCTCTGTGCAAGAAAGCACATTTGAACGTAATGAGACTTATTAAATACAGATGGTCCTCAATTTGCAACCATTTATTTAGTGATTGAAGCTGCATCCTTGAAAAAAAGTGCTATTTTTCACACAACCCAGTGCAGCACCCCATAGTCACTGGATCAAAATACACGTTTGGCAACTGGCTCATCTTTATGACGGTTAATTTATGACAGTTAACCATGTTACTATTAACCACTGCAGTAATTCACTTAACTGTGGTAAGAAAGGTCATAAAAGGGGTAAAACTCACAATTGGCTCAATTGTCATAAGTCAAGGACTACCTGTAATGCACTGGAGATGTTTGGCGGCTGCAGTGTTAATAGCTGAAGGACAAAGCAAGTTGGGTAAAGTTTAACAAGCTTCTTGTTTTATTTTACTCTTTTAATATGCCACTGCAATTACGTGACAATGGTTCCCAAAACTGAAAAGCAATCTCAGTTCAGCTGTGCAACATGATAAAAAACAGTTTCAAATGAAGAGGATGGCAATCCTTCACTGCTCATAGGCTTTAAAGTTTTGAAAGCCCTGTTAAAAGAGGCCATTTTGAGCAGATTGCCTAATTAGTCTTGGTGGAGTCAATATTCCTACCTTCCCTCATACAAAGGCCGGACCTGAGCTCTGCCCTCCTGCATAAATGTTGCTTCATCTCACATGGTGATGGGATGGGATCTTAAGCAGATCCTCTCTCAGCCTGAAAAGCATAGCCACTATGGACAATATTTACTGGGTAATTGGTCATAAACAATTTTAAACAATTTAAGAAAATTGATATTTAAAGGATGTGTACACATTCTTTCCTTGGGAAGCTGGACATATTCTAATGAGATTGATGGGGGAGGATAGTTGCAGTAACTCCTGCCTGCACTCCCCCAGTTTTAAGAACTAATCCTATCAAGTATGATTAACATGTTGATCATAAAGAATCAATCCATCTGGTGGTCATTAAAGCTGAAGATTCTATATATTATAGACCCATCTCTGTAGAGAGGACATCAGCTTGTGAAGATTAATATTTTAAAATGAAAATGCCTCCATTTTTCAAAATTATTGCCTAACTCACAGGTGTCAAACTTGCCATACCATGATGTCATATGACATATTGTGACATTTCTTTACCTTTGCAGAGCTGGGGTGCATGTGACCTGCGTGTGACACATCTGGCCTGTGGACTGCTAGTTTGAGACCCCTGGCCCTAAACCAGGGATGTCAAATTCCTATTATGGCAGTGTCACATGATGTATCACAATTCCCCCCCCCTTTGCTAAACCGGGTGTGGGCATGGCCAGCATATGATGCATTTGGCCCATGGGTGGTAGTATTCAAGTTCTCACCAGTTTTGGAGATCTGGTAGTGGAAATTTTGAGTTGTTTGCAGAACCAGCAAATCCCACCTCTGACTGGAGATTTTACAGTATCCTTTCTCTGCCACACCCACCAAGCCATGCCCACAGAACCGGTAGTAAAAAAAATTGAATCCCACCACTGCATGGGCCATTGGTTTGACAGCCCTGCCCTAAAAATCCACATATTTAAATCACTTAAAGGATTATATGCAAGATGGTTGTTTCTCTTTTAAAGCTGTATTTAAAGATGCAAACAATTCAAAAAATAAAATGAATAGCTAAAAAAAATCTCAAAATGGACATCTCTTATCAAAGCCATCATATTAATTCCCATCTTATACAATTAATATGGTTTAAGGCAGTTATTTAACAGTGAGTTCAGGTGGGAAATTAAATGTACATAGTTTATGCTAATCTTCTAATTGGGAAAGATGTATGAATTAGTGATTATACATCCTATATCCCAATAGGCAAATAACAGAAAAACACAGTAAATAAAAATGAGAGAAATTCTACAATTTCCTATCCTCAGCCTATAGAGTTAAAGCTGAGATGAGTGAATAATATTGCCATATTGAAGACTAGCTGGCAACAAGGATGCAGAATTGTGATAACAAACTAATGTTTTTTATTTATTAGAATTTGTCAAAAATGAGAACAAGAATAAAAGAATGAAAATACAATGACAGGCATGTTAGTGCACTTGACATGACAGGCATGTTAGTGCACTTAAAGCACACCCCCTCCTCTACATAAGTATGCTGTAAGGTCCATGGAAGTCAATTTGTGACTGAAACTGAAAATCTGTAGCTGAAACAACTGGATCAGGTAAAGTGTTACAGATTTTGACAACTCTTACAGAAATTATATTTTTACAGTCAAGTTTAGAACGATTTACACTGAGTTTAAAGCAGTATTTAGCACGCGTATTATTGCCATTAAAACAAAAAAAGTCATTTGTATTACATATAGTTTTGTATGCAATACATAGGTCTGACTGCAAGCGAAGCAGTCTAAGTTATCCAAACTGAAAATTTCAAGCCTAGTAGCATAGGGAATTCTATTGTGTACAGAAGAGTGCAAGAGTTTTCTCATGAAATACTTCTGAACCCGCTCAATTGTACTGATGTTAGATATGTTCTTAACATTTTCTATAATGGAAATTCACTAAAACCCATCCTTGGAAATGTTGCTTATATTTTAAAATCTTTCAATTGACTATCTCACATTCTGTAATTTAACCTTTGTTCTTTAATGCTTGAAACTAAATTGCACTTTGTTTTCATTGAAAACAACATGAAAAGTCATTAACATATTAATACTTTCTGTGCCTAAGTAGCAATATCTGCTGGGGGGGTGGGATATTAAACTTTTACAGGCTGCAAAACCTGTTAATTAAAATGTAACTAAATCCTGGAACTACTAAAGAAGCAAACTTGTAGTGATAGAAATTTGGTTGTATTCAAGCAAATTCCAGCTCACATCCTATAATCTCTTAGTGAAACCATATCAAGTTTTATATAGAACACTATTTGAAAATCCTTGATCTACTCAGCTTTAGATGATCTTGGAAAAGTTACTTGTGCGGTTGGCTCTGTAAATCTTGGAAGGGAGATTACCAAGATATTATATGGCTTGATTTGGAAAATAATCCAAAAGAAAGGTAGGGACAAATTACGTCTATATTGTTGCCAAGGCAATAAAATGGATGAGTTGGTGAAGTCATTAGGGACTGAGCTTGATTCAAATGAATATTGGGATTGGATGATATTATCTGTGGCTATGGTGAGAATTGATAAGTTTGACCTACTCATTAAAATACAATGAATGTAGGACCCACTTAATACCTCTATTTTGCCAGGTGAGAGACTTTATTTCTTTTAGGCGATGGTGCAGGTTAGGGTTTCTGAGCTGAAGTTAAGGACTTTTAACCATTAACAAGCAAAATGTGCAAACACAATCATTTAGAGGCAAGGACAGAAATTGTGAGCCTGCAATTTGACTCTCTAAAGATGGCCAACTTGTAAGATGATTTTATACCCAGGTTTATTTTTCTTGTCATGGGGAAGCAAGTATCTCTGGCTGTCAGCAGGTTGGCTCAACAGAGTAAACAGGAAATAAGCAGAGGGAGCGGTATGGTCCACATTTCTATCTTAAACCACTTGATGGGGGGCGGGGGGGTGGGGTGAAGATGGCATGCCATTTTTCCCTGTACCATTTTTTTTTCCTATTAACCCAGCCATCATGAATATTCAAGTGTTATTCCACATTGTACACATTGTAAACCACTGAAAATCATTAGACTGCAATGAGGGCATAAGTTTGATAAATAAGCAAGGAATATTGCTGTCATGAGTGACATGCTACTACCGTGTAAATGAAAATGTTTTTCTTATGCAAGAAGAAAACTCGCTCCTTCTGGACTAAGGCTGGATTGTGTTCTGCTCTGGATTTATTGAAAACAAACACACACACACACATCTCCGCCTCCTGCAGGAGAGACAGAGAGGGAACAAACTCGACAATTCCACATATTATCCCGGTCAAGGGGCTCTCCTGCTTCTTCTTAGGCTTCAGGAACCTGGACTCAGAACAGGCTGAAGAGAGGATCAGTGACTGCCATGTAGTCTACGAACCTACAACCAAAAAGAAAAGGAAAAAAAGCAAAAAGCAAATGGAATTGTTAATTCCCTTTCCCGTTCTTCGTCTCTAGATAAAACCAGTAAAGTGCCCTACCTCTGTTCAACGGAACGAAATATAACCGTGGAAAGGGAATTTTGTTCTGCAGGATCCCTCCGTCCTGTTTTAAATCTAAGCACCGAGCAAGGGCAATCATCTTGGGGCTCATGAAGACGGTCCCCCGCAAATCAATCCCATCCAAAGGGAACGAGCGACTTCAGAGCTGGCTTTTGAGGGACTCCAGTCCGAGCCCCCCACCTCGCCGGACTCAGTCAGTCCAGCAAAGGGCGAAGAGCTTCCCCGCAGGCGCAGTACCTCTTGAAGGGCTCCCGAGTGTCACGTGATCCCTTCACCCTCCAGTCCCCCACCGCTGCCCCGACTCGGCTCATTCCGGCTCGCCGAGCCGATGGGGTCGGAAGCTGTTTGGGAAGCCCGGTGCCAGCGGCTACTCGTTCCTTTGCTCCGGTAAGACATATTGGACCGCAGTCCGCCTCCTCTCCGGAGGAAAGATATCAGCCCGCTTGCAAGGACAGCTGACGGGGGGGGGGAGGNGTCATGAGCTCTCAAAAACAATGTCCGTCCCCGTCCGCCCCCCCCCCTCCGTTTTCGCAGTGCGCCTCCATCTCGCCGTGGCATGATGAAAAGTGCACGTGTATGTCTACGTACACACGCACGGGAATATCCGGACGGGAAACAAGATTGGCAAACGAGACGGGTGCACCTTCCCATGCCCCCTGGCGGTCCTTCCGCGCAAGGGGCACTCGGGGACCGCGGCTTGATGGTCCGGTTGAACAAAACAGACTTGTTGCTGGTTTGGGCTGCTCCCGAGAAGGATGACGTTTCAGTTTCTCAGTTGTGAGGAGAATCGGGCATATATTTATAGGGGTTCGTACGACTGATGTGACATGCTTCTCCCTACCTCGCCCCCCCCCCCAAAAAAAACCCACCCCCCAATCTCCCTCGAATTCAGACGTGTACAGCCCACGGCTATAATCCAGGGAAAAATGCTGTCCTGTATGCATTTTCTCTCTTAAGCTGTATTCATACAACACGATGAGTCAGATCTAATGAATTGATTGTACGATACAATCTATGACGCTAAATGTGGTCGATTTTGGCCTTTACTAGAGTTGGGGAGGGGGGTTGGCCACTTTTGATGTGTGCAAATCTGGACTTCTTATCAGTTTAAGTGTCTTATCTGAACCTGGAAAATGGGCTCGTTAAGTAATCAGATTGAGCAGGTTGTGAGAATGTAGGTTTTAAGGTAAGGAGGAGCTGAGATGTTATCTCATCCAACATTAGCCTTAAGCAATAGCAAAATATAGTACATTTCATGCTGTTTTGTTTATCGGTGTACAAATACTCATGTAAATCTTAAACTAGTTTAAGTAGGTATATAAGCAATGTTGATTTTGTGAGAGTTCTAGGTCTGCTACAAGTCTAGTTTCCTTTCAAAAGAACGAATGCAACATTATTCTCTCAGCTTTCATGCAAAAAAACACAGGAAGTCCTTAATTTTGGGACAAAGTCTCATCCAATTCTACAGTGGGTCTTCTCAGTTTCTTATGAAAGATTAGAGTAATTGTACATCTGGGATCCATCTGTTTTGATGTAATTATTTTTGTCTACACTTTAAGTTCTATAATTGTGTGCAGGTAATCCATGCTTATGACCATTTGAAGTTATGACACTCTCCCTGCCCCCCAAAGAACCTAGTTATGACTCTTTGAAGGTACAGATGCTATATTCCCCCCTGCCTATCTTCCTGCCCCCCTTCCGCTCTGCCAGGTCAGCTCACTGATGAAATTATTAAATTTATGAACTTAAGTTTACCAGTACTGTGGCCCTGATTCTTAAGTTTCTTACACCTGTAAGTCACATATTATACTGATAGTTTCAGATAAAGGAAAGAAAGTTAGATCATCCATTTTAGACTAGATGGAAGAACTAATTCTTTGTTGCTCACTGAATGCTTACTTGGTCATGGGGCTCTGCACCTGTGGGTGCCTTGTCACCTTTATCCAAGGTAATGTATCTTCTGGCTTGATTGATAGATTTTTAGGCTGCCACCAACCAATATCTTGTCCACAAGTTAGTGATACCCTGTATTCTTGATTGGGGTCTAGAAAAGAGAATAAATCTTCTAATTGCTTGGAAAAAGTTTAAATACGTAGGCAAGGTAGGATCTCTAAACAAAATTGCCATTGACCAAGCAGGGCTTTATTATTTGAATAAAGCCTCTTCCTCTTGCTATTTAATATGATGGTTTCATTTATTTTAAACTGTTGACTAAGAATTAGTATCCAACCTCGTATCTATGGGTAGTTTTAAAATATGGGAGTGCCTGGTTGACCTCTTCTGGTTTGGAATCTAAGAATAATCAGACCTGATTAGTATTTGGATAGGAAACTACTAGAAAATAGGAGAGGTATGGAGGAAGACAATGGTAAAACAATTTTTATTCCTTTGTCATGAGAACTTCATGGATATGTCATGAAGTCACCCTGAATTGAGCTCAAGTCAAGGGAGACTATTGCGGCTGATTGCTACATTATTTGATCATCAATTAATTGGAAACAAATGTCAAAGTGAAGGTTTTTGCTTCTTTTCCATACTACCCAAATAGCTGGCAGTGAATACAGAAGAACCAAGCTATGAGGTAAGGCTTTTGTGACTTGCTGTCCTCATCCACTGCAGGAAACCCAGGGACCATCAGGTTTTCTTCTGGTTCAGCCCACATAGCATGCTCTTGAACTATGTGCTCCCTATCCATGCTGTTGCTCTTAAACCAAAAGACTTGAAGTATATTGTAAATTGTGAGTACGGTTACCCCTCTGCAATGTATTCCCTGGGGGAACACAGACCCAGCAGCCCTTCCAGGCATTATGGGTTTTTTTCACCCATGGCTGATATGCTGCATGATCACAAATGATGCCAGTTGTGATTAAACTTCTAGTGAATCATAGGTTCCTCTATTCCTGCTGTGAGTATTTCTGCATTTATTGAAACTTTGATTTAAACCTGACTCTTGGTGCTTCTTCACCTACATTTCTTGAGCTGTTTCCGTCTGATAGCTTCTTGATATTTCTCATGGCTGCCCTGGTGTACAGTGTCATCACCATATCCAAATTGTCCTATGGGTGGGAGCTTTGGGTAGAAAAGTTCTAATTTGGGAGGGACTGTTCCCACTGGAGATGGACAGAAAAAAAAATGTCACTCCTGAAGAAAGCAATTCTCGGACAAGATTCAGAACAAGTTACACACACAAAAATTCATAATACTAAACTATTCATAATACTTAACAGTGTTGAAGGTGCAGTATATAATTCCATTTCTTAAAGAATGATTAATAAGAGACAGCCTGGAAAACCTGTTTATATCGTTACTCAGATTACTGTTTAAAGGCATTTTAAAATGTTAATTATAAAACAAATATTACAGTTATTTTATTATAACTATTATAACAATATAACAATATTAAATATTATAACAGTAAGTTTTTGGAATGCATACATTTTAACAGAAAGACAGCTGTACTATATATTTGTCTGAAATTAAGCCTAGTATAGATATTTGCTCTTCAGATATCTGGATGCAATACATCAGATTGCAGTAGCAGAAAATATACCCGAAAAATTGCTTGTGTGTACCTGTAATCTTGAGGCAAACTCATGGGTTGAGGAGAAATATTGGTTAAAATCCTTTCCCCTTGTCTTCCAGTTGCAGGGTTTTAAAAACCATAATTACATTTAGTCATGCTGTTCTACATGTATATGAAATATTAACTCGAACTGGTGGTTAATTAACAGGATCCACTATAGATAAGCTGGTCTATACAATATAATTTTCATTGAACAAAGCCGCTTATCTGGCAGACTCATAATCTAAAATTTCACAACTTTTTCTGAGGTAATGTATATATATTGATTTTTACACCAGTCCAAATGTGGAAGGTAGTTATACTGTGTTTCCTCAAAAATAAGACATCCTGAAAATAAGGCCTAGCTTGATTTTTACATGTGCCTAATATAAGTTTACCCACAAAATAAGTCCTAGTTTAAGATCCCGCCCACTCCATCCCACCATCTGGTGGTACAAGGTAGCACAAGGTGCATGTGTAAATATTAATCTGGGGGGGTGAGTGGGTAGAGCTGCCCCACAAGCCCTGCACCCACTTACCTTAGGACCGCTACAGCCAAGCCTCCCACAACCGGACAGCTGTCATGTTGCTGCTCAACAGTTGTCATGGCTGCTCGCAGCCGGATGCCATGCAGTGCATTGTGCTGGTGCTGCTGCTTGCTGCAGGAGGTAGCATGGCACATTGCACCGCTATTGCCACTTGTGGCAGGACACTGTGTACTGCATCGCACTAGTGCTGGCCTCCTGCCACAAGAGGCAGCACTGGCACAATAAGCCATGTGGCATCTGTCTGCAAGCAGTCACAGAAGTCAGGCCGTGGTGCGGCAGATGTTGGGGCATGAGAGCCCTGGGCTGCAGCTGTCTTACGGTAAGCAGGTAAGACATCCCCCCAAAACAAGACCTGGTGGTTATTTTGGGGCCCAAAAGAAACTAAGACCAGGTCTTATTTTCAGGAAAACACAGTATGATAGCAACATATTCACAATGAAAAACTGAGATTTGTGTTGAAGACTGAAACTCATCCACTTTCCGGTTCACTAAAAATATTTCAGTGCACCAGTGTATGTATAAGTATGTTTGTATACATGTGGCATTACATATTAGAATTTCAAAATTATTATTCCTTGGGCCTAGGAATAACAATTTTACCAATATAATTGGATTGATATTTTCTTTGTTGAAATCCCACCTTTTAAAACATGTCATGGAGATGCAAATTATTGAATACTCAATGCTTATGCTCCAAATGTAAGGTTTATGTTGGTGAGTATCTCATTTTTACAATATTGATTCCCTACTAATAGCAACAACTCTGGTTATGGTTTTTGTTTTAAATTTTGACATTTTTGAAGTGTGCATAAATATACATGCAGAACAACTCTTAATAAATCCCAAGAAACAAAAAAATCAAACTTTCTAACTTTATTTAGATAATGTCCTTACCTGGCATTTCATATTTTGGTAATGATATTTTTTTATCACGAAAGGGATCCTGAAGACCTAGAAAAGTTAATCCGAAGAAAGCCATTACCTGAGCTTTATGTTTCAGTACTTAGGTTCAACTGTATCCAACTGCAATATTCCATTTCCTGGTTTCTGAACCGTGTTTGCTTTGTTACCATGGTGATATACTGCTGAACTTAGTACATTAGCTAAGAAAGCAGTTTGTGATGTCTTAAGGCAATAGTTGAAGAAATTATGTATTTTGGAACCCCATTCCCCATTGTTATGTCATCAACTTGCACTTATTTGCATACAACATCAAAGGATGAACAAAAATGCTCCCAGCTGACTTAAGGTTGATCACATTTGTTTTGCTTGCCAGTTGGGAACACCTAACTGACCTTGGCTGACCCCAGAAAGTTAAGCAAGTTTGGACCTGGTCAGTCACCAGAAGAAAGATTACCAGGAAATTCTAACCATGCAGGCAAGACAAATCATGTTGGAAAAAGACTAGTGTCATAATGTTTCATTGTCTGTCAAGGGAATCAAATTTATATGACTGTATTAAATACACAATAGCCTGAAAGCTGAATCCAATCAACTTGTTCAGGTGTTTCTGGAGCAATTCTATCAAATCTAATCAGATTTGCCAAAACCAGCTCAGATCTAGGATTCGGCTGCATGCAGCCATCTTCTGATTCTATCACACCGATATCTGCTGCCAAATTTTATTGGAAATCAGGGTCTTTATGTCCATTGAGTTTTTAAAAATCTTTTTAAGAACCAAAAGGTTACAAAATAATCAGCCAGCTCTCATTTTTTCCCCGAAAGCCATCACTCTGCTAAAGAAATAATTCCCTCAACCCTGTTCAACTATTACAAAGTCTGCACTATTACTGTTAATCTTCTCATCATTCCTTATCGCCCATCCCCTCCCCTCCCACTTGTGACTGACTGTAACTTTGTTGCTTGTATCCTTACGATTTATATGGACTGTTTCCTAGTATGATTTGATTGCTGGTTCTACCCTATGACTATCATTAAGTGTTGCACCTTCTGATTCTTGGTTCTTAACGAATGTATCTTTTCTTTATGTATACTGAGAGTATTCACACCAAGATTTACATCCTTCTGTGTCCAATCACACTTGGCCATTAAAGTATTCTGTTCTATTGTACTCTATTCTATTCATGCCCCCCCAAAACGTAAACGAGGCTGGATGTTAAGCAAAGCGTAGAGAGTACGGAAGTTGGAGCCAGGGGGAAAAAAAATCTAGATGAATATTGTAACCACGAGGTCTTGTTTAGTCTTCTTGGGTTTTTGTCCCCTCTCTCTCCTTCTCCCGGACTTCTAGGACCCAAAACAACGCGCAAGAAAACACTGATCCCCTACAAATGAAGCGGACAAGGCAAAACCGGAAGCTCGCTAGGCAGCTTCCCCCCCCCCGCTGCAGACTGGGGNGCTGCAGGCTGGGGAGGAAGTGTGCGCGCGGCGGCGGATTTCGACGCGGTCACGTGAATGCTGGCCTCCGGCGCATGCTCTGTTGTCGACGGCGACGACGGCCATCATGGCGGTGTCTAGCGCGGCGGCTGCGGGAGGTGGAAGACGCTGGTATTTCACCCGTGAGCAGCTCGCTCGGAGTCCTTCCTGGCGGCTAGGACTCGACCCGGACAAGGAGTTATCGTACCGGCAGCAAGCAGCTAACCTGCTTCAGGATATGGGCCAGCGCCTCAACGTGTATCCCTTCGGCAACTAGGCCGCGCCTCAAGCCGGGATTGGGCTGGGGCAGGGTTACGGAAAGAGGACAAGGCCCGCCGGAGGTGCGCGGAAAACAACTTGGGGGAGGGGGGGACCTGTTAGGTTTACGCTTATGGCGACCGGGCCGAGGGGTGTCGCAGTGTTAAAAGTATATCACGGTCGTCGCTCCTGTTGGCGGGGAGGTGCTTATAATGGCCGGGACGCCTTAGGCCGGACCTTGATTTGGAACCGCCAAAACAGATTAGGATTGCTCGGCGGTTGGGGAGCGTTAGACGCACATGTGTTGGATGTCGCCGCGCTGTTACGGTTTTGGCTGAAGGGAGTCTTAATTGATTCGCAAAAGTACAAGAGACCGGTTGGTAACACGTTACTTGGCCAGGGGCATTTGCCGTGCTGTATTATTTGGATGGTACGTAATTTCGAAATTTGATCGTGTTTGGGGGTGGGAGAAAAAGTGAACCATCCTTCCCCGTGTGCTTGATTAAAATGTTAACATTAATTTACTTTTGAGCCTCATTTTTTTTCCAGCCATATTAGTATTGTAACATTTTGGCTTGAATAAATTTTGAAGCCCTAAATACAAAGCTTAGTTCAACTTCTTTAAATATGCAATTTAGCAGGCTTAATGTGAAAATATTTGCAGTATATATACATGTGTGCATGTGTATCTGTATATAATATGTTTATAATTGTAAGGTTGACTAAAATAGATAAAGTCTTAAGTCTAATTGTGTAAATCCATGTGTAGTTTTACTTAGATATCGGTTCTATTCTTGGCTTAGTTTTAGGAAGTCAACTTTTTTTCATACTTAGCTTTTACATGCTTTTTTCTTTAGAAGAATAGTGCACTATATAACATGTTCCTTAATGATGAACCACTAGTTCTCAACTGACTATCAATACAGCAATTGTTTATATGCATCGATTCTACATGGTTCAGTCTTTTACCCACTTTCATCGAAATGTAAGTATGTCATCAGTTTGTGTTTTATCAGCTGGAGTTTTGAATGGATTTATTATATATTTTCTTTTTGGCTAATAGATTAAAGAATATGTGCATAATATGGAAGTAATAGAACTGTAATCGTTGAAGAAAATATAGTGTAAAGTCTTCAGGTTCCATCAAATTTATGCTTAGATCCACTTGCTTATAAGAAGCTTTCAAGGAAACAATTATAAACAATGCTACTTTAGACAGCAACAATTGTCAAACAGTATGTGGCAAATTTTGAGGCATTATTGATAAAATGCTTGCTAGAACACTGATGTGTTAACCGGATGCCTGACAACAAGGAAGTTTACTTTCTGAGAGAAATAAACTCTCAACCTTGCAATGGAAAATGATTTGTTTATTGTTTCCCATAAACAGTTTATAACCTACATATTTGGACTTCAGACTTTTAGCTGGGTTTGTGCAGATAAGTTACTAAAATTTATTTTGTAAGATCTTATTTTCTTTACTAAGATTTTATTTTGTGATCCTCATTCAATAATCAACATATGCTCACAAAAAATTACAGTGCATTTTTGTAACTTGTCTAAGGAGAAAAAAAGTTTGCAGACCAAAAAGGTGCTAATTTAAATTCAGAGCGAAGAAACATTCCTGCTTCAACTGTTTGCAGACAGTTTTGGTTCTAACATGGATATTTATTTTCTTTTGCACATTTGAGAGTATTGTGATTTTACTATTTAAGAGGTAATATATTTAATACATTTCTTCTCTATAAAGGCTGTGGCACCAGCTGCCCTTTTCCTGGCAGCCAAGGTAGAGGAGCAGCCTCGAAAATTGGAACATGTCATCAAGGTTACTCATGCCTGTCTGCACCCTCTGGAAGCTGCTCCTGATACACGGAGTGAGGTAAGTAGTTAAATTTCTGTGAAAGATATACTGTACACAATAAATCAGAAAGAAAGAACACATCCTGGCAGTGCAAATCCACCATGCTTCATTTTACTGAGAGTGCTACAGCCACCTTGAAATACAATTGAATAATTTCCAGAAAAAGAGTATTTAACAGTTGAATACAGATAAAGAGCTACTGCTCTTGGTGCATAGTACAGAAAGCTCTTGGTTTTATAAGCCAAATTGCTTGTCTGCCCTGTGTGTTCTGGCCAGTATGTTGATAAAAGCTTGGTTGTAGCACAGCTTGCATGAGGAATGGATGTTGCCTGCCAGGATCACACTCTTATGGTGATATAGAAGTTGATTTGTGAAATCCAGTTGTTTTTACTGTTCAAATAAAAAGATTATTAAGCACATTGTTTCAGTTCTTACCACAGCCCTTCCTCACAGGACCAGCACATCTAACCTTGCCAACAAGGGGGAAGCTTTATTTTAAAGCTAAATTGGAACAAAATGGCAATTTTGAACTTGTGTCACAGGACAATTTCAACAGGAGAAGTATGCAATCAGCAACTTTTCTTATGTGTGCATTTGGTGCTCTTTCCTCTGGAAATGGGACATTTATGCCCATTTTCTCCAGCACAAATATAATAAAGATTCCCTCTTGATGTTTTTGCCTCCTCAAGAGAGTGTTAGAAATATGCAGGCTTAATACAGAGTGCCTCATCACAAGTAACCTGCCTGTCCTCTCAACCCCAGGGTTACCTGCAACAAGCCCAAGACCTGGTCATTCTAGAGAGCATAATACTGCAGACCCTGGGTAAGTTTTCCAAGCGGACGGGCTGCTTCATGAATCTCAGACCCAGGAATGTTCCGCAGAATGGAGAGTCTAACCCAACCCCAGTCTTCTTCACAGCTGACCAATATGGGAAGCCATCAGTCCAGGAGACAGTCCTTGTCATAATGGCCAGTTTATGACTTGTTTATGTTTTGAATGAATATATTCATACAACTATGAATGTGCAAACAGGATTTTCTTTTTAACAGGATTTATATCCTTTAGGTTCCAGGCATTGTACTCTGGATTGAAGTCTTAGCAGCTTGACAGTCTAATGTTTCAACTGTATTATTATATCAGTTTGATAATCCAGGATAGGAAATTAATATCCTGATAAATTACTATACATTATTAATGTTAAGCTTTTGCTGCATCTTAAATGTAATTCTTCATTTGAAAGGTTTTTAGCAATTAAAATGGTATTTTTGCACTTTGATAGTTGATAGGCTTGCCATTATAAATGATATATATGTGTTCCTACTGTTTACTATTACATGCAAAATGCATTTCTATTACTGTTGAGCAAGACATTTTGGCTTCAATATATAGTGTATAAGCATGTTAATCCTTGCTGTGAAACATTGTAATGCATGAAATGGATTAAAGATAATTTGCCATAAATGCTTAACAATTGTGATGGCCAATAGGGACATAATCTATAAACTTGTATCCTGTTAATTTGCAGAAATAAAGAATATTAGTTTCTTCGTATATTTTCTTTTAATGAGAATAAAAATGTTATCAGAACAAACTTAAAGTTAATTAAAACTATTCTCAGGCTAAAGCACTTGCTTGGTCATTAAAGTGAGCAGAAAAACAAGTAGTTGTTAGGATTTTATTATCTAATTCAGAATCAATTTTAGAGTACTTGAATGTGTCAGCATTTTTACCAAGAAATTTAGTATTTCAGAAACTTGCAATATCTGTTGCATTCTTGTGCTAGATAATTGATGTATTTGAGCCCAGGAGATGTCCTATTTGCATCTGAGCACAGAGCGGTATTAATGACTGGAGGAACAATCTGCTTTGCCTCCCAGGATCAGAGACATGCATGGTATGTAGAATTACAAACAAATTATATCCGCATTCTAAACATTTCCTTTTTTCTTCTAGGATTTGAAATCACCATAGATCATCCTCACACTCATGTGGTGAAGTGCACACAGCTAGTTCGAGGTAGGTTCCAAACATGACTGCGATTGTTGCTCAGATGAAATACATGCAAAAATAGTTGTTTTTTTGTTCAGAAATTATTCCCAGGAATACATTTCCTTGGTAAAGAATGTCATGTTAAAAAGGAAAAAGAAGAGGCTGTTACTGTACTAAATATATGCCTTTTGCATGTCAAGAGGATCAAAGGGTTCAGAATGAAAATACCAACCTTAATAGCAGAAATGTATACACTCAAGCTGTGCACAGCATTCTATATGGAATGCTTTGCAATTGTCTTTTCATGTATGGGCATGCACAGGTGTTTTCTTTTACTGTTAATTCAGTGAGAGGGTTGCCTGTGTTTGCACATTTATAAGGAGACAATCTAGCAGTTTTAATGCTTTACAGTGGGCTATACTCTTTAGAAACATCCTTTTGAATGCTTTGTACAGCTATAATACATAATATGCATCTTAAAGACTACACCATATTTTGTGCTCACAACTTCCTCTGACTAGAATGGCAAAGAATGTATTTTCTGTCCTTTTGAGAAGCTACCATTTCTATGTCCAGGTAATATTTTGAGAAGTCCAATATGACTCCTTACCCAAGGCCAGCAAAAAGCTGGAAATCTTTTTCCTGTCCTCACATGACAGGATTTTGCTCACTGTAATCATTCCCCTAGCCCTAACCAATAAGCCCAGGGTTCCCACAAAAAGTTCCCCAGTCTTGACATATAGAATTAGAGGAAATCCATAATGTGGTACACCTAAAGTATTGGCAAATTTAACTTGTGACTTTTCTCTTTCAGCCAGCAAGGATCTAGCACAAACTTCCTACTTCATGGCTACCAACAGGTAGATGTTGAGAATATATTTGTTTTATTTGGAAATGTTTTTTGATAAATTATTGCAAAAAAGAATAATTGAAAAAATATGCCTGATTTAGAGTGCATTCTTCGACATCAGAACAGTAGATTTCTTTAAAGATTCTTTTAGCTTGAATTTCAGAACAGGAATATACAAAATATCCTTATAAATGAGCACACATATTGCTCGTCCATCTATGACCAATTCTCTTTATTGTACTATAATGGTGAGAAATAAAGGCATTTTAAAAAATCTGTCGTGGTTGCCTAAAAGAAATCCTATTTTTTGTAAATGAGATTTTAAGCTACAAGTTATTAATGAATTAATTACCTGGTTTGCACACTATATTATGATTTAATTAAGCTTGCTTTGCTATGAAAATACAGACTAAAGATCTAGGCATCTAAATTGGTGCTTATTTATTTACACCAGCCATGGCTTTCTATATCATTCAATCCTGTGGAAAAATATTAGATCTCGTGTTCATTTCTCTTTTAGTCTTCAGAATTAAAAAATGACAGTGAAGCCCAAAAAGCAAATACAAAATGGGTTTGATCTTGATTAGGCTAGTACAGATTCTGATTTCTTTTTAAAGAAAAAAACACTGTCAGTGTTTTTTGCGGATTCAGAAATGGTAGCCTATTTCCTATGGCACATATTAATAAAGTTTAGTTCTTGACTTATAATGGCAATTAGGGTTGAAATTTCCATTACTAAGTAATGGAGTCATAAATTGCATTCCTGGTTACCATTGTTAACTGAATCCCATGGTTGTTAGGTGAAGCAAATTCTTCATACAACTGGCTTCATACAACCAAAGTCAATGGGAAAACCAGCTGGAAGTTGCAATCCTAGGCCATCAGGCAGCTAAATAGCTGCTGCCAGGTGGAGGAAAGGACTAAGGGAGTGAGTGAATAGTGCCATATGGCCAGGATGTGAGCAGCTGCATGAGAGGCATGGGTCAGGGGAGGATAGGAGGAGTTGTGTGAGTATGGGGGGACTTTGACCTTCCCTGCTGGCTTCCCCAGTGGCTTTCTCGGGAAGCCAGCAGAAAAGGTTACAAATTATAATCATAGGGTTCTTGGCTATATGTTTGAACAAGTTGTCAAGCATCCAGATTGTGATCATGTGACCATGAGAGTATTAAGATATCTGGAACTTTTGGACTTAGGTTATAACCACCATTCGTCTGTTGTAACTTGGGTGGGCTGCTCTAGTCTTTGCTCAAGATATAGCTTTAAGTACATATTTATGGCTGGTGTATTTGCATGGGCATACTTGGATTAAATAATTACACTTAAAAGTTAGAACAGGGATTTCCAACCCCCAGTCCGTGGACTGGCATCAGTCCACAGCATGGCAGAAACTGGACCGTACAAAGCCCCATCTGCGGGATGCAGGCAGCACATGAAACCGCGCCCCCTACAGTCCATGGAAAAAACCCGTTCAATGGAACCGGTTCTTGGTGCCCAAAAGGTTGAGGACCACTGAATTAGAGGATGATGAGGCTTAAAATTGAAAAGAAAAATAAAGCTATTTTTGAAAGAACCATCCAGAATGTTTTAATAGCAAATTGTTACCTTAAGATACTTCTTTCTGACCTTATATTTTCTAAACCTTTTGAGTATTTGTGTTTAATTACTGTTTGGGATATTTATATCCCAACATCTAAGAATGTTAGATCAGCTACTGTTGAATTTAGGATTACTAGCTGTATTTTATGCATATTTGTAAAGAAGTGCCTAAACACTGGCTCTGGCTAAGAAGTTAACAAATCTAAAGTATTTTTAATTATACTACACAGAGGATTAAAAGAAACTAAAGATCTCATTATTTTAAAAAATAAGTTAAAGAGAAAACTGTTAACGTGCAGTGGCTCATAAAATGCAAGAAGCCAAAAAAGTTCATTATCTTTCCTGTAATAAATTGAAAGGACTTAAGTTCACTTGCTTGCTGCCTAACAGTTAATATATTGTTGCATAGAACAGAGTAATAATGCACAACAGTGTAAAGTGTAGATCTGTTGGATGCATAATATTCAAGATGTGCAAGATGATGATAGCCAGCAGTGCTAGAAAGTTGTTTTTTGTAGGAAGAAGGCTTTGGGCTATCAGTATGGATAAGACTTTAGAGCTCGTATACTCCATTTCAGTCTGCTTGCAAATTGCATTTCATGGTGGCTGTTGCCCTTTCTCTATCCGTTTTTTTCATCATATCAAGTGATATGAGTAGATACTGGTCTGTAATTTACATATTTTTCAATGACTTCTTTTTGTCCAGTACTCAACATTTGCAGATTTTGGCCATGCACTGTTATTGATTTCCTGAAGGATTTTATGAATTATAAATGCCGTGTAAACATTGCCATCTCCTGCCAGCATATTTTGCCTCATGATATTTCTAGGTCCAGTTCCTTGTAGGTTGTTGGGCAGCCTTCTTTAATTGTTTGAATCTTGTTAGAATAGGAACTAATGGAAATACACAAACACCTTTTTTAGTTGATTTAAGGCTTGAGTTGGATTTAACATCAGCTGTACTTCATGGCCTGATTCAAAATTTACTGCTGTCGGTGATCTACTAAAAGACGGATTTGTTGCGAGGAGCAAATTGTTCAGATTTTTTTCTAGGATTATGTCCAGGTGCTGTTGTACAATGCGATTTGTAACTTTGTTTGGAGTTCATTTCTTTGCCTTCCATGAAGATCATGTGGGTGTCCTGGAGCTCCAGGCTGACAGAAGTTCTTGGAAAACCTTGTGGGAAAAGGCTGAAGTAGAATTATTGTGCAAGGCAAGCTTGACCTTGCAGGATAATAGCATTTTTTAAAGCTGAGGGATGCCTAATTCCTGCAGTGTCTGTCCAGCGGGCGGTTGTATGTGCGGCTGCTGTTCAAGCTTGGGAGCTTACAGCTTTCTGTTTCTCTCCCCCTGCTGGTGATGTCAGCCTTCACCTAACAACCTTCAGCCTGCAGTACACCCCTCCCGTTGTGGCCTGCGTCTGCATCCACTTGGCCTGTAAGTGGTCCAACTGGGAGATCCCAGTCTCCACGGACGGGAAGCACTGGTGGGAGTACGTTGATGCCACTGTAACTCTGGAACTCTTGGATGGTAAGTTCGGAGCAAGGTCAAATACATTCTATGTCCCATAAGAGGTACTCCATTAACTTAATGTTTTATTTCTGATTTCTGTATCAAGGTTTCCAGCATGACAGTGAAGAAGTGGGATGAATTTTGTAAACTGAACCCGTACTATTAGGCTTTGGACTGCTCTATTTTTTATTTATTTATTGCTGACTAGGATGGACATTAAAATATGCTCCTGTAGAATTTGTGCTATAGTACTGTGCTGCTTAAATAGCTTTATTCTTGTGTTTGTGTTACAGAATTAACTCATGAATTCCTTCAAATCCTTGAGAAAACACCCAATCGACTGAAACGAATCAGGAATTGGCGGGTAAGATGCTTTGCCAGCTTTGTACTTCTCTTTGATAAAAATATTGAAGGAAGACTGTTGCTTGGAATACTAAGATACAGCCAAGAGACCTCTGCTTCTTTTATGTTTATAGCTTTATAGTTGGGGTTAACCCAGTTATACATTCATAAGCATCTTGAGGCACCCATCAATTTCCAATACAAATTTAAAAATTCACTGCAATGTCTGGGATTATTTCAAGTAGAGCTCTGGCTTTCAGAAATCAGCTATCGTATTTCATGACAAAATATCTGGGTTCCACATGAGCTCAGAATCAATGTAAGGGGGAAAAATACCTTTGATGGCTAGTTGCCACCCAAGGATGTGCAGTGGATATCCTCCACCCCAAAAGGAAAGGATCTTCATCTTCTAAAAATGGAGCAGGGGAGCAATAAATTTTTTGGAGAGCTGTGGGAACAAAACAAAACAAAAAAAACCACACGGGGAAATAGCCAAAAAGAGGAAGAAAATCCAGGAAATACTATTAGGTAATTATTTATCTATAATACTGATAATGTGGGATGATTCCAATATTTTGTGATAGGCCACACAGCCTACAATATTTGGTATGGTAGAAACCGCAGTACAAATGGTTTTCCAAAATTTCAGATGTTTCTGTTGCCCCAGATAGATTGGAGAATCCCTGTTTTAGAAATATATAAGCAGTGCTCAATATAGAATAAAGTCAAACATGCAGAACAGGTCAAATAAGAACATTCACAGAATGAAAACAAAGTAATTTTAAATAATCTCTAAAGAATAAAAATTTCTCTTGTACTGAAATGTTTTTTAAAAATGACAGGTAAGTCTCTGCTAGGAATGCATTCTATAAGTACAGAGAATCAAAAAAGGATTTTGAGACACGGAACCTTCACTCAAAATAATGAGGAATAGTGGACTTTAGAAGGAAGACTTTTGGGACAAACATGACAGTAGAGTATCAACCTTCTGAATTAAGAAAGTAGATGTGATAGCCTTTATTAAATGTATTAACAACATTATTTGTTAATGGCTTTTTTTCTAAAATGACAGTTGCATAGTGCATGCCTATATAGTATTCCTTTCTCTCTAGGGATATTCTGTGACTACAAGAGATTTGTATACCAGTTTTGAATGCTTTCATTTTAGGCCTGTCAAGCAGCCAGGAAATCGAAGACGGATGAGCAAAGTGAGGATGATGGCCTCTCAGAACAGACAATCCTCAGCATGATCTCTAGAAGTGCATCAGACACAACTATTGCAGGCCTGATGAGCATGTCAACATCCTCAACCACTGGAGCTACTGCTTCACTTCCAGCTACAGAAGGAGACTCTCCAGGGGAACGAGGCAATACAGATATTTCAACAGACAGCTGGATGTCTCAGCACCCTCCATATAAACAAGAGGTCAGCCATAGATTGCCTAATGAAATTTCTGCCAATCCTGATCATCTACATCATGATAGCAGTAGTGGTGGCTCTTTTGTCAAGCAAAACATCAAGGGTGCACCACTAGCAAAAGTATCGTTAAAGGAATACCGTGCCAAACATGCTGAAGAGTTGGCTGCACAGAAACGGCAGCTAGAGAACATGGAGGCAAATGTGCGTTCTCAATATGCTTATGCTGCCCAGAACTTGCTTGTACAGCAGCAACGTGAACGGGATGTTCAGCAGGAGAATAACTCCTCTCCAATTATCCTGAAAATCCCTCTAGGCAACAATTCTGATGGTTCTGAACGGCCTGCTACTGAAAAAGCTGATAAACCCTCATCTACACTTAAAGTACGGTTGCCTGCCCCAGGAGAGAAGCCTGTTGCTTCTTCCAAACAAGATGATATAAAAGTGCGCATTAAAGTGCCACCTCCCATGGAACGACACAACCTGTCTGATGAAAACAGTGTCAAGAGCAGGGGAGAGCACAAGGAAAAGCATAAGATCCATTCTTCTAACCACCACCACCATCATAACCATCATTCTCACAAACATTCACACGGGCAACCTGTTGTCAACACCAAACGTCCAGGGGATCCCAAGCATGTTAACCCAACTGGCATTGTGTCACACAAGGGTTATGTCCCAAATTGTTCCTCCCGTAAGAGACCACTTTCTGAGGAGACCTCAGTTACAGTCCACGAACATCAGTCCAAAATCAGTAAGAGTTCCAAGGGACCCACTGTGCCATTCTCATTCCCTCAGCATTCTGGCCACAGCTTGGAAGCAGCTGGTCTATCTTTTGCGCAGGCTAACAAAGCCAGAGGGGCTCATGGAAAATTGGACAAGAGCACTGCTGGGGCCAATGGACATAATATGAACCAATCCATTGACTATCAGGACACAGTGAACATGCTCCACTCCCTGCTCAGTGCACAAGGCATGCAACCCACCCAGTCATCCAATTTTGACTTTGTACATCATTATGGCGAATACTTGAACCCCAGGGCTGCTGCAAGTGTTGATAAGCCACAACCACCCCCACTCCCATCAGAACCTCCCCCTCCTTTACCACCACTCCCAAAGTGATAGTTTTAACTACTGAGGTTCTACAAAAAAAATGCTCATAGTAATCACTGCCTTGTGTGAATGTCCTGTCCCCTTTTTAAGAGAAAACATTTTTTATTATTAGTAGGAGAACATAGAGTCCTTGAAACTGAAAAGATATGCTTTTCTTTCTCCGTGTGCATCCCCACTCACCCCTCCTTTCAGTTCTTCTGGATGGTGAAATTATTCCTAAAAGACCAGCTGTCAATTTCAAAGGTGAGGATGGGCTTGAACATTATCAACCCCATAGGAAATGGCGCAGGACTATTTAAATTGACAGTCCTTTCTCCTTTTCTTAAAAAGGACTTTAAAAAATAATTTAAAATAAGTTATGTGTTTAGTGTTGATTTTATTTTTCTAATGTGGATAAAGGAAGGAGCTATAGCAGAAATCGAAATGGAGAAGGGCATGAGTTCTGTCTATTTGCAGTTGTTAATGTGTCTTGTCCCAATGGAAGTTGCCTCTGCCTGAACAAAGGCAATGAAAGGTGGAAAGGAAGAATAGGGAGAAAGGGGTAAGAGACACATGTACTGAATAAAAGTAGAAAAAGGAAGTGGTGAAGCAGAGTTTTCCAGTTTCTCCTTACTTAGATCTGTGATTCTTCATCAGTAAGTAAGTGGAGACAGATACAAACCTAAATTTCCAAAGAATGGTGGAATCAGAAATGTTAGTTAAGTTGCTAACTTTTTTGGTCCATCCTGCTGATCAAGAATAATTTAGGAGTGAAGTTCACTTCCTTCTTGACCACACTACTTTAGGAGTGCCGTTACTATGTTTGTCATTTCAGTCTTTATCTCAGTCTTTGTCTCACTGGAAGACAAATAGCTAACATGACTTAACCATTAAAAAATCTCACAAGACTGTATTTCCATGGTGGGCAGCACTGCATGCAAGTGCATGAACTCTTGAGTGCCTTCAAAAAAATGCTGCATTAGTATAGTTTGGGAAAATGTGTGTTTCAGAGGAGGAAGAACTAGAAGAGGCCAACAGCCTGTGGATTAAAGCAGTAATCGTGATTCTGGAATGCTTTATATTATACCTTAAATACATTATGAAATACGAAATTTTCACATTTTGTCCAAAAAGAAAAAAGATGTAAGGATGACCACAAATGAATCAGGCAAATTTGGAGAAGAGCAAAGATTGCAAACCTGTGGCCTTCAAATATTCAGTTATATTTTTCAGTATCTCTCACAGTTTTAAATGATAGTACGGGCTCCTGGAAATTACAGGATAAATTGCCAGTATCTAGAAGGTCAAATTTTTATGTCTCTAAAAGGGAGAAAAATTGAATAAAAGTAGGATGAAGACTTGTGAATATAAAGATGTTGATGCAATACAAAAATAGCCAGTTTGAGGGTGCCCTGAATTGGTTTGAATGTTGATGTAACATTCTGAACTTGTAGCATACTACTGGTATGCTAAAAATGGGGCTAGCTTTTAAACATGGATGTATATTATGTTTCTGTAGATCACATAACAATATTTTAATTCTATGAAACCTGCCTTGGTTTGTAATCCAGCATTTGGACAAAGTATTTGGAGTGAGTGTCTTCAATCTCAACTTTATTTTTTGTCTTTTAATATAGTCCCCTTGTTCCACAAGTCATTTCAGGGTATTCCTACTGTTGTGAAGTGAATTCCAAATTGAAATATGAGGGACTGTGTGATCTAAAAAGGATTTGTTATCCAAAATGGATTACCTTAGTATATATCAATAGAGGCCCAATCCTGTATGTTCAGTGGTGACTACAAGTTGTGGCCTTTTATGTCATGTGAATGAAGTTCATTGCTGCTGATTTCAGATAATGCATCATGTTTAAAATAAGACACTCATCTGCTTGTTTTTGCCGAAGTATTTTCTCTGAATTTGGAATAATTATTTTCCCACCATCTTTGGGTTTCTGAACCAATAGTGTCTCGCTATTGATGCAAACTTTGGCCTAGTTTTGTGTAATGTTTCAGAAACTGTTTCTAATTCCTGGCTCATTTTATTACTATTCCATGTTTCAATAAATGTACTGTCTCTGCATTTAATTTGTTCCTTGTGAAATTTCTTGCTAATATTTGAATGTATGAGGAAAAGTGTACACAAAATATTTGGGACAGTAACAGCAGTATTCTGAATGTATAAATCTTCCTTGTTTATTCCCTGTTCTTTATTTACACTGAGATGTAAAGGTAAGCAATAGCAATTACAATTTAAAAACAAATCACAATGGATATGAACAAAAGAAAGCAAAGAAGCAAGTAAGAAAGGAAAATAACTGGCATGATAAAAAAAAACATCTCATTTTGTAGACTCTCAGATGTTCATATTTTCAGATTTTGAATCATAATTTGTCAATTGAAAACTGCAGGTTACAATAATCCTTCATTTACTTTGCTCATTAGAAATTCCTAGGTTACCCATGGAAATGAATGGCAGTTACATAAGAGTAATGTATGCTGAATTGTCTAAATCATTTCTTGATCCTTACGTTTAAAAAAGTTGTTTTGATCAGCTGACATTTTCTAGGCTTGCTTGAAATATGTTCAGTAATCCATGTTTTGTATATTGTACGGATACGCACCTGCATGTATCAAATACAGTATTTATAGTTAATAATACAGTATGTAAATTTATAATGGATTGTAAAACCAGTTATGTGTATGCAGAAAGAAAAGGTCAGAGGAGTTTCTCAGTCAAAGAAATAATAGGATGAAAAAGCAGATTATGATGAGAATAGTACCAACTTCTTTGTGCATGTGCAGTTGAGCAATTGTTAAGATTGAGTCTGTTTAATCCTAAAATAAAATGCAGAGTCCATATAATTCATACTGGATTGCAACGAAAGTCCCTAGCCTGGCAATGTCTGTTTTGATCTGCATTCTTAGAATTCCCATGTTGGTTATGCTGGCTGGCTGTTTCCAAAATTGCATTATTTTGTTTTTAAGGGATTTGACTGGACAAAGACTTTTACAAAACACTTAAGTTCCTCTCTACCTACCTTGAACTGTCAGCATGCAATGTCCATATCTTTAAAACATATATCCAATCGTGTTAAACTTCAGGGTTTAGTTACTTTGTGATGCTTTGTTTACAACTTCAAGGCAAAATGCTGCACAGACTACAGGCAACAGAACAAGGACTGAATGGGCTCTTGTCTTTATAAGTAAGTGTTCTGACTTGTCATTGCTTGCATAGCTGAACACTTTGTCTCTGAAGATGTGCTTTCACCAGCCACAGTTGCTGGTGAAATATTAAGAAATCTTTTCTCTATATTACAGTCACTAAAACCTGAAGCCCAACAGATACCAGCCATGAAAGCCAGCAGCCAGTATACCATACATTAACTTCAAACGTTAATGATATAGCTTGGATTTCAAGGTAACTGAATTTATTCTGCTTATTATTTTCTAGTGTTCTTTGCTCTCCTGTCTGAGTTGCAAAACACGTAGTCATTCATTGTTGTCATAAACCTTTCTGAACTGTGGTTATTCAGACTATGATTTATAGTTAAAGACCTACCAAGATTTGTACAGGTTGGGAATGTAAAGGATAAGATAATATCTACACATAGTCTGCAATCTTTAATGCATAAATCCTGTACAGTAGAGTAATGCCACATTGGGATGGTAACGTGCATTACAGGTAGTTCCCACCATATGACTACAATTGGGACCTGGAATTTCAGTCAGTAAGCAATGCGGTCATTAAATGAGTCGTGAGGACCCATTTTTATGACCATTTTTACTGAGGTCATTAAGCAAATCTAGCTTCTCCAATTAACCACTTGTTGGAAGCCAGCTGGGAAGATTGCCAATTACAATCACATGACTTACAAGATGTTTTAACCCTGCTAAATATGGGTTGGTTACCAAGTGCCCAAATTGCAATTCACTGGTATTGGAAGAACTATCCATCAGGGTCAGTTCCAATTCAGGAGAAAGGCACTGGAGATAAAATGGAGGCTGGAGGCTGATTGGAAAGCAACATTTATTGATAAAGCAGAACCGTCAAGCACATGTGATTCTGGGCAGCTGACAAAATGGAGTTGAGAGTGGGGATATATCTTCTTTGGGCTTTGTATTTGAGCTTCCTGTTCCTATGCAAGAACATGTCCTTTAATATTCTATTAGCTATCCTGTGGGATCATATAGGAGTTATATAGGGGGTCATAGCTGGCTCTATATACAAAAGAGGAAATGCAAAGCCTTGGTGCTTGCCTGAGCTAAATTGGTCAACCTCTGACTTATTGTTTATCTCCCAGGTTTGAAGTTTGGATTGCTCTAGGGTTAGTGCAATGAAGGGGCTTTGGGCTGCTTCTAATCCTACCATTCTACTTTTATTTCAAAACATCCTGTCTTGAATGGATTACCAAATCTGCATTTCTAAAAGGTAGCCTCCTCAGTTTCTGCTTTGGGGCAGGGAGACGGGCTGCTTCCTGCCTCCAAAAAAATATGTTTCTCCATTTCTCACTTAGGGAAATATAATATTCTGCTTTTTAAATATTCCTCAAAATATTTGATGGGGAGGGGCCTTGGATAACTAGTAAAGGGGAATGAAGGGATCAATACATTTATAATTTGAATGCAGGCACATTAATCTCATACTGACATGCTCCAACTGTGGTCCGTGCTGACTGAAAATTAAGGGAAGATAGTATGGTAACTGTTGGGAGAAATAGCCTTCTGGTTCAGTTTGAAGTGGGGAAGAAAGACACTGGAAACATGGTGACTGCTTGGAAAGATGGTTTAATGGTGGACAGGATCACATGCCTGAGAGCTGGATGAAAAAGGGCCGAGATGCTGAGAGACCCTTGGTTTTATGCCCTTTGTTGGGGTTTGAATTGGAGCTTGTATTCTGATCGGTTGTCAGACTCCCATGGGGACATGCAGGGGCAACTCTGTAGGCTGTCCTGAGTCCCAGGCTTGGTTGAGTCTTGCTCAATGATGTTATGAAAGGGGTTTGGCCCATTCCTATTATAGCTCTACCTAGGGTAGATCTTTGTTATGTAAAATAGACTGGCCTAGGTCAGAGTAGTGGTCCATTAGCAAAGCTGGGAAGGGGCTGAGTTTCTGCCTGAGTTTATACTTTTCTTTTTAGGGGCATTCTGCCTTTTTAGTATATCCTAAAATATTTCATTTTCCTAGGAGAGAGATGGGTTTTAACTTCCAACGTAACAATTGAAAGGCAATGAAAAATTTAAGGGGCTGAATGCCACATGGCTTGGGGAGGTGCAAGGAAATAAAGACAGAGACTTACAAGAACGCTTGAAAGTCTATTCTCTATTTCCATGTCTGTCCTACAGCGTATTGAATAATGGGTTTAGATTATAGGAAGCAGATTTAAATTATGTGCCACAAACTTGTTGATACTGAGAATGGTATGACAAAGAAGCAAAATGCTCTTTTTTGGCAAAGCAAAGCTTCAGTTAGTCCTGCTAAAGGTGGTGTCCGGCTATGGGCATTTTATTGATTGATCGTAACACGTGTTTCAGCAATTCCAGCTTCATGAGATGGAATTCTGGCTTGCTTGAATTCCATCCTGCTTGAGTAGAATACCAAAATCAGTTGCTTAAAGTTGGGTGTCTTTCATACCTTAATGAAGTCCATTTAATATGAGATACTTTGTATTAGCCCTCAAAGCAGCTTACTGCGATGAAATTAAAAGCAGGCCATAAACACAGTCAAAATAGTTTTAAATCGGGATCATTTAAAAAAAAAAAATACAAACCGTTAAAAAGCCTGGCGCCCCGCCCTCCACACCGGCTCGAATGACATTTCCTTTATCCAATCCCGTCCCGGTTACGTCATCTCCGGATTGGCTGGCGACAGCGAGCTCGAGGCCCTGATGAGAGCCAGAGCGCGAGGAGGAAGGTAAGATGGCGGCTGCTGCTGCTGCGCTGACCCAAAAAAAAAAAAAAAAAANNNCCCAAAAAAAAAAAAAAAAAAAGGCGGATTTGAGGCTCCCTCCAAGTTCACTTTTCTTCTCGCTCTTGCCAAACGGGTCCTCGGAAAAAGAAGCAGGAGGCGTGGGGGAATCGTATATGGCCGAGGGACCAGAGTCCCTGGAGGGGGAAGGAGAAGCGCCTTCTGGACTGGGTTGGGGAAGGCTTCGCCCCCGCGTGTCTGAATTAAGCGGAGCTCAGAGAACAGAAAGGCGGCGGCAGGGGAGGGACTTTTAATCCCTTTTCGGGTAAAAGAGGGAACATGTTTTGTATGAACTTTAAATAACGTTACGGTTAGGAAGAATCTCCCGGCGTTCCGTGATCTTCGCCATTGTGTAAAGAATCGTTTCTCCTGGTATTTAGTTACAGGAGCCGCAGCTGCTTCAGCGGTGAAGAAAAATAAAAAGGGTTAATAGGGAGGGAAGGGAAGAAGGAAATACCTAGCTTGTTGAGGAACTGGGATGGTCGTCGCAAGAGTCTTACTTACATTTCTTGCCTTTTCGGGGTTCTGATCGGAGTGGTGTGGATTGTTTCAGAGTCCAGCGAATCCACGAATTGCCCGTAGCTGGATAACTCTGAAATATAGAATCTCCGGTGGTTCAAGATTGATCAAGAGGAAAGCTTGATAATCAGAAGGAAAACCGAAATGACCTTGTTGGGGGGAACAAAGGGATTTTTATGGTTGCAGAAGTGACTTTTTTTTTTTTTTTTACTTATGTCAAATCTGTACTAACATGTTCCTTACAGGCACTGGCATGAACAGAATTCGCATTCATGGCTTGCCTTCAAATCGGGGGCAGCTCACTCCTGTGCCAAGGCCACAAGAAACCTTGTCCTGTGCCTTTGCTCACCGTCCATGCTCTCAGCCTCGTTTGGAAGGACTCGAGTTCTGCATTAAACACATCCTTGAAGACAGGAATGCACCCTTCAAGCAGTGCAGCTATATTTCAACTAAGAATGGCAGGAGGTGCCCAAATGCAGCTCCCAAGCCGGAGAAGAAAGATGGGTATGCATTCTATATATGTTCACATGATCTCTAGAGATGAAATTTTGTCTTCCTCGGCCTTTGCAGCAGATCATTTCTTGTATCGTAGGTCTAATGAAAATAATAGAGTACTATATGCATAGAATAATTGTGGAATATCTGAAATGTTACATTCATGCAATTATATCATCCTGTGTTAAGATTGGATGCAAGTCATTTG
Organism: Laticauda laticaudata; assembly: GCA_004320025.1. Lineage (NCBI taxonomy): Eukaryota > Metazoa > Chordata > Lepidosauria > Squamata > Elapidae > Laticauda > Laticauda laticaudata. Next base: position 65,471 of record BHFT01004098.1, read on the forward strand.
TTTTATATATATATATATATATATATATGAATGAGAACATTAACTGAAAAGAGTTGCATGTTAATATATACAGTGCAAAAATGTTCAATCTGGCATCTCCAAGGAAATTTGAGAAAGGATGAAGGTAGGGAATGCTCTTGAAAATCAATGCCAGTCAGGAAATATGGGACTTAAATAGATGAGCAATATCTGTATTTCACATGAGGCAGCTTTCTTTGTTCTAAAGCAGCAGTCCCAACCTTTGCTGCGAGGGGGAGGGGGAGGGGGATGGTCCTGCACAAGCAGGAGGCAAGCATGCTTGCACAAATTGAGCTTTGCACGCTTGCATGGCCCAATTCCAAATAGGTTATGGTCCAGGAGTTGGGGACCTCTGTTCTAGAGAACATTTCATATTTTTGACTTCTCAAATAATTCCAGAGTATCTGTTGATTAAAAATAAGGAGTTGTCACATACCCATATACAATTTTGAAGTATTTCCTCCCAAAACATCCAAAGTCAAGATTGTCAATGCTAATCACAGGCTTAAAGTTTGGTACAAAGTTAATAGTTAACCGATTAAAAGAATAGTATATAAAATAGCACAGTTAAATAAGCTAAAGTTATTACTAGAATGTTTCTACCCAATTTCTAAATTATTAAACATTTAAAACTTCAGACTTTGTTTTTCAAAGCCTTTGATTGGATTGCTGTGTAGAACTATTGTATAGAGATCTTTAAGAAATGTAGTGAAAGTTACAAAACTAGTTGAAACCTGTTAAATAAAGAGATTAGAAATAAACATTAGAAAGGAATTTAAACTCATTCTTTCACTTGCTGGCTACAAGAATGAAGAAAGGAAAAATATTATCAGGGTTTCAAATTCTCTTATACCCAAATCAATCTTTCATTCTTCAGTTGTCTGTTTCCTGACATGGTCTACCTTGAAAGGTTGACAATTGAATTGACATTCTTTAAAAAGTTCTTTAAAAAAATCTGAACAGAGTCCTAAAACATTGTGTATAACCCAATTAGATGAAATTTTTGCTCTCATGTGGGAACAAGGACTTCCGGAGGATTATCTAGTGACGGTTGCCTGGGTAGACGCCCAGTTGGGGCTTCCTTTCAAATCCCAGGCAGGAGCTGAAGCAAAGAAAGAGTTCACCCCACTCTATGTCAGCATGTCGCACTCAGGACTCAAACACGGGCTTGCTAACCCCCAACCCAGCATCCTAATCACAAGAGCCACCGTGCTGTCAGATAAAATAATAATTAAGAAAGATACAGGAGCATTTATTTAAATTATTAGGTTAAATTAATATCTTGCCTTTTAAAGCAGCATGCAGTTTTCTCCTCGTTTTGCTGACATCAACCATGTTTGGTAGATTGAGACCTTTAAGTATAATGTGTATTTTTTGAGAATTGAAGCATGTTACTAATCCAAACTGGAAACCTTTAGATGCATTGGGATCATTATGGAAGTATAGACTCAAGGGCACCCAGTTAGAGAACCCTTCTATAAGAAAAGCGTAAATCATTTTTGTTTTGAAGGAAGTATGTTTAGCAACTTGGAAAGCATTGTTTTATTGTTCCTTTTCTAATTTGCACCATATAGTGGTTCTCTTCATTTTGGTTCCCTTTTTTACAAGTGTTTTACATCCAAATTGCTGGCTTCAGTGTTTAATCATGATTCTACATTACGTACACTTTTATGAGTGTTTTGTTTAAATGTGAGCTGCCAAATGCGCTAGTCTCATTATGGAATCCTTGCCTTTGGCCTACGAGGAAAAAGACTCCTTAAGGTTAGCTTGCTGACAACTTTAAAGGATGTTAAACACTTTTGAGCAGTGGTCCCCAACCTTAATCAGCTTGGTAGCCCAGTGCAGGAGGGTGAATGGGAAGTGCATGCGTGTTCATATAGCTCCACTGGTGCAAATGACGAGCGCATCAATGGAGTTTTGCACATGAGCGCGGGCACTTTCACTTGTGTGTGAAATTCCACTCACACAAGCGGCATTCACTTCCGTGAATGGAGGATGCTTGCACATGAAGCTCCCAGTGACATGAATGGAGCTTCACACCCTCCACTCAACTGCCCTCCACTCACATGAATGGAGTTTTGCATGCGAACGCAAGGACCACCACTCACACAAATGGAGCTTTGTATGCATGCACTTGCCTGCCACTTGCTCAAGTGGATCTTCACACCCATCACTTGCTTATCACTCACACAGCCTGGTTTTGATGATCCCTGCATTGGAGTGAAATTCCATAATTCTCCTGAAAGCCTTGAGAACACATGCAGATTCAGAATTAGGAAGTAAGATTAGCAGATAACTGTACTTCCCTGCCCCAGAGGAAAGAAAAAGTTCTCATTACTGTCTTTAAAAATGGGTCTATGGGCCTTTAAAACATTTTAAACATGTTATTAATTTGTAATATAAACTAAAGGTAGTCCTTGACTTACCACCATAATGGAACCTGCCCATCACGGTCCTAAATTGTGACAGCTATAAATTGGGTGATCTGCATGACTGACCCAATTTTACAAACTTTTTGTGGCAGTTTTTAAGCAAACACTGTGGTCATTAAGCAAACCAGTGATTTGCTGTGGCCAGTTTTGCCAAAAACTTGAAAATGGTTTTTGCAAAAGTGATGTAAAACACAGGTCACATGACTGGGACGCAACAATCAGCCATGAATGTGGGCTGGTTGGTGAGTGCTCAAAATGTGCTCATTGTGACTGGGGGCCCTCAGCTGTCAGAACTTCAGAACTAGGTCAGAAATGAGATCCTTGTAACTTCAGATGGTCACAAGTTGAGGACTAGCAAATAGTCATATGTTACAAGTACTCAGTTTAAGACCAAAATTTATGTTGTTAAGTGAGAATTTGTTAAGGGAGTTTTGCCACATTTTATGACACTTCCTGCCACATTTGTTAAGTGAATCATTGCAGTTGTCAAGTTAGCAACACAGTTATTAAGTGAATCTAATTTTCCCATTGACTTTGCTTGTTTGCAAAAAAAAAAAAAATCACATGACCCCAAACACTGCAACAGTCATAAATATGAAAAAGTTGCCTAAGCATCTAAATTTTAATCACATAATCATGGGGATGTTACATAGGTTGTAACTGTGAAAAACAGTCACAAGTTACTTTTTTCTGTGCTGTTGTAACTTTGAACGGTCACTAAATGTACTGTTATAAGTCAAAAATTACCAGTACTATCAGTACAATAGTATTACTATCACAATACTACACTGTAGTGTAAAAGATTGAGTACTTTAATGAAAAAAATATTTTTCTGTTAAAAGGAAATAGGTGATCGCAGGGACTCTGGTGGAGAGGTGTGAGTGATTAGATTGATTTCATTAAGGGGAAGAAAACAGATGAGACTGAGGTAAGGCAGCCTAGTAGATGGAAGCAAAGAAAGTGAGACTGAGATGAGCATGTCTGCAGAAGTGATTAGTGCAACATCTCTCAAACTGAGCAACTTGCAGGTACATTCACTTTATTGATTCCTATAACAGAATTGAAAGGGACCTTGGAGATCTTTTAGTGGATCTTTCTTTAAACAATATGGAAGTGTTTCTTTGTTAGATATTTTGGAAATTACAACACATCACTTGCTGTTTCGCCTTTCTACCTAGTGTGTCATTCTGTGCTGAACATGCTCGCAGAAATGTGTTGGCCTTACAGGCTCAGATGAAGAAGTCTAATCCTAGCCCTGTAAGAGAGTCTCTTCTCTGTCACCTGAGTTCCTATGCCAAGACGGAGCAGGGCTCTCAAACTGCAGAAAATAACCGTAGTGAGGGCAGCAGGATATTGGGTAAGTTGAAGAGATGATGTTATCTTGGGTATTTTTTATTCCTTTAAAATTAGATGCAAAGGTTGAATTTTATATAGCTTGATCATATTCTAACAAATCTCTTTCAATATGTAATTTAAAACAAAGCATCCCAGAGAAAAGATGGAAGCAGATAATGTTCAGTCTCACCCGATGCTAGGTTAAAATATTTTTAATTAAATGCATTAATTTTTCTCTTTACCATTTTTTAATAATAGGTTCAGCTTAAATATCTTGGGAAGTCAGGAATTTATATTTTGGCAAAGGGCATTTGACTCTGCATTCAGAAATTTAGAGCATACATATTTTGTTGTTTTGGTCACTTTATTTTATTTAGGAATTGCTCTAGAGGGAAATTACATTTAACATATAAGTTTACTGATGAATCCTATAAATCATATGGACCATTTACAGAATAATCTGAACACTCAGAAAATGTATTTTTCTGAGTAAGCTGTAAAAGATAAGGATATCCTCTGTCAGAAGATGGCATTCTGTGCCTTTGATTTGTTTTTACAGAGATTTCAGCCTCAATTTGAGAGCTTTCTGGAACTAGCCAACTCAGTTTTCTAAAAACAATTTACTGTCACTTCCCTGTAGGTAGTTGGGTGAAGAATAGAAGAAATATAAAATATAAAATTAATAATGGAGGCAGCATATATTAATTGCTGGATAGTTAAAATTAGAGGTGGAGGTGATTTGAATTTATGAAATTTATGTCTTTATAATTTATACTTTAAAAAACTTCAACTGCGTAAGAATCTCTTCCTTCTGCCAAATAAGATGACCAAATAAATATGTTGATGATGGTGCTAGGCTTGTTTCCTTACCAAATCAAGGTTAAATTATGGGTGTATTGGTCTGACATTTAGGTAACTAGAAAGGTGAGATTTTCCAATTGTGCTCTAATGATAGGTTTTAATGCAGAATTTATGATTAAATTAGTATTGATGAATATTATAGTTCTGATTGATTGGACATGCTTATATCAGCTTGTAGGTGTGTATGTTCATATGAGATTTTCACTTCGGTAGCTCTGTTTTAGCTTACATTGATGACGTTACACTAATTTTACTAAATAATGTAGATTGTAAACATATTTTTCTTTTATTTTTCCAGATGAAGACAGCTGGAGTGATGGAGACCAGGAGCCTCTTACTGTGGATCAGACATGGAGAGGTGATCCTGATAGTGAAGCTGATAGCATTGATAGTGACCAAGAGGATCCTTTAAAGTAAGTCTCTTAAGTCAGGTTCTGTGAATTACTGTTGCAGAGGTGTGCAATAGAGATAGTTCATTTCCCTCCAAAATTATTTGAACATCTACTGAATATGAGCTTTCAAAGACAAGCGTAATCCTCCTCCAGAACAATTTGGGTTATTCTTCTCAGCATCAATCTTGACTAATTCTCTTTTTAGGAGCACCAGAATAGTTGATGATGGAGTATATAGGTGGGAAATTTCTGGGCCTTCAAATGTTCTTAAACTACAACATGCAGTATCCCCTTTCATTGGACCTACTGACTGATGATTGAAAGTTGTGGTTAATAGCATGTAGAGGACTTAAGTTTCATCAATCCTACTCTGTCCACAAAATCCTCGAGTCCAACCTGTGTTCACAAATACATATTTTGAATATTTTGACCGTTATGAATGGAAACAAATTAATGTTGACCATTAATCTACACCTAATGTTTTGTTTGGCCTGCCCTTTTTTTCTGAGGTACTTAATGAGAAAAGTGTATTACTCCATAACTTCATTTATACTTTATTTGTGGCCCCATAAAGTTTCAAATATTTTGATGTAACTTGTAGAGTTATTCCACATGTATAATTTGCCATATGTTCTGGTATGCAATTATGCAGCAACTGGGTAATGTATCAACCACATTTTACACTAACTGAAAATTATAAACAATTGTTCAGAGAAGGACTTTTGAATGCATTTTTGAAAGCTGTTGTCTCATACTTTGTCACCCTTTAAAGTGTACAAAAATGTTTCAGAACATTACTTGCACTTAGGATAGTACAGTAAGCTCTAGAGGTGTAGCTCCTAAGCTTTGAGGACACTCCAGAAGATATTGTGTTGAACTTCCTCAAATTAGCATTTTGGCTTCAAAATGTTTTGCATTAAATATTCCCTACTGAAGGTCACAGGTCTTGCTGATTGATTTCTTTGCTTTTAAATAGCTTACTTTTGTTACCTGACACTGCTTTAGGTGATTCTCCATGTTAATGATTAGAGAGGATGAGTTGTGATTGGATCCTGTTTGTGCAGACATGCTGGTGTGTATACGGCTGAGGAGGTGGCATTGATCATGCGAGAAAAACTGATCCGGCTACAATCTCTGTATATTGATCAGTTCAAACGGCTTCAGCACCTTCTGAAAGAGAAGAAGCGCCGGTATTTGCACAGCCGGAAGGTGGAACATGAAGCCATAGGTAAATGGCTACAACTCTGAACATAATAGCAGTAGCACTTAGGCTTATATACCGCTTCATACTGCTTTATAGCCCTTTTTAAGCGGTTTACAGAATTAGCATATTGCCCCCAACAATTTTGAGTCCTCATTTTACCCACCTTGGAAATATGGAAGGCTGAGTCAACCTTGAGCCTGGTGGGATTTGAACTGCCAAATTGCAGGGAGCCAACAGTCAGCAGAAGTAGCCTGCAGTACTGCACTCTTAACCACTGCGCCGCCGAGGCTCAATAAACTGAAGACATCACAAAAATTGATGTGAAATTCATTAGAGCAGCCATCAGAAGCAGTTTACCAAGAGCTTAGAGGTTGGGGACTACTTTTTTTGTAGATATATCTTGATTTTTCTTGCCTGTTAATATTTATTTGAAGTGGTACTTATTAATGTAATGTTCAGGCTAATTAAAAATTTTCAGGATTTGAGCACCATCTGTTACTAAAGATAGGAGAGTGCATTGTAGCCACAAGTAAAAGAGAGCTTCATATACCATATGTCTGAATTCAGAGATCTGTTGCAATCATTAAGAGAATATTTGGCTCCTATAATTAATAAAAATTATTTTGAAAGAACGTATTTGCATAAATATCAATCAGTTATCCTATGGGACTAGCTAAGAACACATTTCTTAGTTGTTTCAAAAGTCATTTTAATTAGTTCTAACAAAGTGCTTTTGCATATATATTACAGAGTAGAGTCTTTGAAATATGTGTTCTGAAAACATCACCCCAAAAGTCTTCCATGACAACACTGCTGGAAGATGGTGCTTCTAGATTGCACCTTGATTCTTATTAATTTTTAAAATCTTATGAAATGCTACATTTATTCTCAACAGTAGTAGAACTTTACAGACATCATAGTTTTACAGAACAGGGATGGGCAGCATTTCAAGGGTTGGGAGACACAAGACAGCCTTCCAATCTGACCAATTCCCAATCTTAAAATTCTTCAAAATGGGCTAGCATTAGATATCAAAGGAGCTATTTTAGGCCTTAAGGTTGAGAAGGGTAAGGGTGGTGAGAGAGAGGGATGGAAGTAGGAAACCTAACATTCAAAATCACACTATTGAAATACAACAAAACAACATTGAGTGAAGGGAAGCTTCAGCTTGCTCATCCCTGCAGTAGAATTATGGTGATCCTTTTGTATTTATTCTCTGAAGCAACAATCAAATCTGTTAAGAATTGAGCTAAAGCAGATTCTTTCTCAAAGCAGAATGAGTAAACTCCCAGAAGAACTCTTTTGATCTGTAGTAGAAGGGTATATAATATTTTAATTTTACACTGAGGATGCATTATTAATGTCTTTCAGGTAGCAGTCTCCTGACAGGCCCGGAGGGTCTTATGTCTAAAGAACGTGAAAACTTGAAGAGGTTGAAATATTTGAGGCGTTACCGACAACGCTATGGTGTGGAGGCTCTCTTACATCGGCAGCTGAAAGAACGCAGAATGCTGGCTACTGAGGGTGCTGGCCAGCAGGTAATCGAGTTACTTCTCTGTTTGGTCCACTGGTGATAGATATTGTATGCCTGATTATTTTATGAAAGCAAAGCATAAAAATGGAAGTAACTCTTGATTTCCAGATATGTGCAATCTCAGTGCCACGTGCAGAATTCAAAACCAAGTGTTTTCAAGGGAATACCAATTTGGGAAGAGTAAAACTCCTTCATGAGGCACATTTTAACCTGCTTTTTATGCTATGCTATTAACAAGTTCAGTCTGTTGTATGAGTATTAAAACACATGAAGCATGGATGTATATATTTCAGAGGCTGATGTATGACTGAAAGAATTCATATTAAAACAGTGGCTTCTCTAAAAGATTATCTTGTCTTTGGTTTGTACCTTACAGGCACATACTACCCGTTCTAGCCAGAGGTGTTTGGCCTTTGTAGATGATGTTCGATGTTCCAACCAGTCTCTCCCAATGACAAGACATTGCCTTATTCGTATCCTTTTTCTCTCTGGTGATAGTATTAATAGATCTCCCAATTAGACCAATTAAACATCTTTGAGTTTTGAAAAATTAATATCTTCTGAACAAAATCTTTAATCTTAAAAATGAAACATTAAAAAATTAAAAGTACAAGTTAAGAGGAAAAATTCAGTGTATATTTATGAATAGCCACTGGTTTACCAAAGTATTCACTAAGCTACAAGATATCTTAAAATAGTATCAATTCTGATTACAGAATCTCTGCCATAATAACATTGCTGCATTGGTAGAAAATACCTTTTCCAAAACAGATAGATTACGCATTTCTGACAACCATTCCTTTGATGTCTGGAATATTTCTTAATATCATTCTTTTTGTCACCAATCAGGTTTGATACAAATTCAATTCCTGATAAAGAGTCAAATTCCAAAGCTTTCATATGTGATTCAATATCTTTGGTACTGGATGGGGTTATATTGCCCTAGAGAGACCCACTGTACAACCTGGGGGTCCTGCTAGACTCTTGGTTCCTGCTCAAGCAGCAAGCAACAGCCATGGCTAGGAGATACTTTGTACAATTTTATATTGTGCACCAGCTGTGCCCCTTCCTGGACCATGAGGGTGCACATTCATTATCATTGTTGGGGGCAATATGCTGACTCTCTAAACCGCTTAGTGCTGTAAAGCACTATAAAGCAGTATATAAGTCTTAAGTCCTACTGCTATTCATGCCTTGTTCACCTCCAGAATAGATCATTGCAACATGCTCTTGAAGAACATCCAGGAGCTTCACCTGGTACAGAATATGGCTACATGGACAGTTATTTATTTATTAATCAAATTCATGTCGCCAACCATTTCACAAGAAGTGACTTAAAACACGTTAATGTGTACTATTGTAACTGATTTGAAGCCATCATCCCAGCTTCCACCAAACTCTTCAGTAAAGTGATTTCCCACCAATTCTCAAAGTAGTATAAGATATTCATAAATATAAAAGCTCAATTTCTGTCCCAGTATGACCCAAACGTTTCTCACCTTTGTGCTTTTCTTGGCCCTGAATCAAGGCTGGTGGCTTGCTGTAGCCTCTGGTTTCAAGCAGGAGCCCAAAGAAGTGACTTTCTATGGTCTGTTGGCTGTTCCATAACTTCAGAATTAAACTGGAACAGTCAATTCAGTTGGAAGCAACAATGAAACTTCACAAAAGATCCCTTCAGGCCCATGTGTGAATGGATATGAAAAATGGCTCTTCTAAAAGGCTTAATGTTAACTTTTAGGCCAGCAAAAAGTTATATTTAGAACTCAGTATGCTGTGATATTTATTGATTGGAAGCTTGTGGACTGAGCTAAATTCTGTTGTAAATTTATTTTTTTTTTGCAGGAAAATTTTTTCCTGGTTATGTATAAATGTTGCTACTAAACATGTTTGTGTAGTTTAGACAGCTATTTTTATTTTGAAGTGAGAGAACAGAATCAGTCCACTAATATAGAACAGTACCCCAGTTCTAAATCAAAAGTTTTTTATTATTGATTAACAGATTATGGTAACGTATACAGAGCTCATATTTAACTCCCAATATTTTCTATCACAAGATTCTCCAAGGGGAAAAAGTGGTAAAGTTCCCTTTATTTCCCTAGTTTATATATTGTACATTTCCATGGTCAGATGACTTGCTTAAAGGTCTGCTTTTTATATTGACTGCATTGCAAATTTTGCCAAATTTCCTTGACTCCATCTTCAGATATTTGCCAGGACACCAATCAACTCCTATTTAAATTGTGCCAAGGGTCAGAAGAAGCACCCTGTAGCAAACCCGTGCCTGTAAACCTTTCTGAAAATCCCTGCTGCCCACTCCATCTACAGCTACCACCTCAGATGTACATTCCTGAACAGGTTCTGTGTGTTCCCCAGGAACTGGAAACCATTTCCACAGATCTCTACTTGAGTGCAGCTGAACTCCGCCCCACGGAAAGTTTGCCACTGGAGTTCAGTGATGTAAGTATCTTAGGCATTGCAGAAGACCCCATGACCTTTGAGCTGGGCATGAGGCTATATATCAAAGGATATAGAGGGAAATGCAAATTCGTACTTATGTCAGACTTAATGATGTCACTGAAAGCAAAAGAGAGGTACACAATGAAATTGTCATATGTCACTTTTTTTAGTTCAGTTCAATGGTTCAAGCAGTCGCTGAATGAACTGTTGTACGTCAAGGACTACCTCTAGTTTAATACAGTGCATTGTATTAATGTTCTGGCCCAACCCGGTTACCTGCAAGAAAATCTCAAACAAACTCAGTAACTCAAACCTTCACAGCTTTAATCTACAATTCTCTGTAGATAAAAGATGGCTTGCAGCCAATTAGTCCAACCAGAAAAGCTTTGACAGGATTCTTCAGATAAGCCAGAGTCTCTACACACAAAACTGGGTCCTTAAGAGCATTTTTGCTTTCTGCAAAAGCAAAAACCCTTTGAAACCAAGCTTATATTCCCTGAAGGGAGGAGCCATTAGGTTGCATTCTTACTCCTGAGTCGCCTGTGCTGCTCTAGCTGTTCTCTTCTACGAATCATCCTGTGCTCACGCACACTTAGCACAAGCTTCTCCTCACTGCTGCCGGCTAACCACAACAATTAATCCTAGTAGGAAGATATTTATCATCTGCCCAAACATTTAAAAATATCTTCCTAAATATTTTGCATTTTTGAGGCAATCTTCTAGGGAACATTTTTTTATTAAAATCTATTTCATTATAATCAGTAGATGCACCTGGTATCTGTATATTTTGAAAGTCTTGCTCAACAAACTGGCTGCTCTGGATCTATAAATGCCCCCTTTTAATTTCATCTCCCTTTTTTAAGTAGGGAAACAGAGGCATACCCTCTAAGGCAGCAATCCCACCCAGCAAATCTACCTGTATTAGCAGAATGCAGGTAGTCCTGTGCTTACAAGCGCAATGGAACCCAAAATTTCTTTTGTTCAGCAAGGCTATTGTTAAGTGATTAATTTTGCACTATTTGCCGGAGTTAAGCTAAGCACTGCAACTGTTAAGCGAATCTGGCTTCCCCCATTGACTGTGCTTGTGGAAAGCTGGCCAGGAAGGTTTCAGAGGCTGATCACATGATCCTGGGACAGTGTAACTGGCATAAATTCATGCCAGTCGCCTAGCATCCAAATTTTGACCATGTGACCATGGGGATGGTCATTAAGTCAGTTTGTTCAATGCTGTTGTTACTTTGAATTGTTGCTAAACAAATGGTTGTAAGTTGGGGACTATTCTAGTTGAAATGAAGCTTGCTTAGACTGCCAAAAATTATTTTTTTCAATCTTTTTTAATTAAAGAGATGTGGGGTTTATTTTTATGTCTTCCTATGGTGTATGTAAAATTGGTTGGGAGGGAGGAAAAACCTAGTGGCAGGCACTGTGTTTCCCCCAACCCCAAATGGGCTTCTTTGTTGTTCCTGATAGGATTTGGATGTTGTTGGAGATGGTATGCAGTGTCCCCCTTCTCCTCTGCTTGCCGATGCTTCTGCTGCCCTTGAGAACCAACTGAGCAAAAATGTGGCTGAAGCTCCCCTAATTGTGTGCTCAGATGAAGAATCCATTCGACAAGGACTTCCAACACAGGCAGGAAAGGGAAGTTTTCCCAGACAAATTACACCTCTTGCATCAGAACCTCCACAAGAACTATCAGTGCAGGTACTGGGGCTAGGTTTGGAGGATTTCCTCTGGTGGGCTTCTTTTGTTTTAGGGGTAGCTGATTGCCAAGTGTTAATGTTAGAAGAGCCTATACGACAAAGGCCTCCTTGAAAAGAGACAGCCAGGCTTTTCATATACACAGGCAAGACCATAAAAAAAAGGAGGAGCCATTTTTGTTTGTTAAGGGGATTAGCCATCTGCATACTGCATGGGTTTCAGGAAAGGATCATTACCTCCTCCTTTCCCTCCCCCCCCCCCAAAAAAAAAGGAAAACCACACAGCTGGTTGGCTGTGTGGGGAGGGTTAGGAACTGACAGGTGGTGGAAGCCTTTGAATTGTCAGTTTCAGTTGATAAACATTCAAGCAATTTCTCTTGAAATGTCTTCTCAGCTGCTTTATTTGTTGATTTGCTTAGAATATAGACAACATTTTGCATACTGATTGTGTATCTGTGAATCCTTATTTTCATAACATCCACAAAGAAAAAACATCTTGATGATACTGGTTGAATTATTTTTTGTTGAAGTTGACTAATGCATTTTTTATTTGTTTTATTTATTTGCATTAATGTGATTGCAGTTTGTATTATCTAATAAAAATCACAGGATCAATTATCTGTCTCTGTTAGAATACACAGCATCTTGTGACAAGTGGACCAAGATTGGAGAACAGTAAGAAAGACGAACCTGCAACCAATGGGAATTCAGAATCGGCCGCGATCAACTGAGATTTAAAAAACTGTCTCCTGTCTGATAAAGCATCTGCTCTTTTTGGCTTCCAGTGTTTTGCCAGCTCTCTATTAAATCTTGCCCAGATTTAATATCTATCTGGAAAACCATGTGAGATGCAGCTTTAGCATGTTTGAGTGACTTCTTTCAGATCTCATTCAGGGAATGCCTTTTGGTTTCTGGTATAAATGGAGAAGAAAATATAAGAAATCTTAAAATGTTCAATTAATACAAAAAGCAAAAGCCTCTGCCTTATTCATAGTCATAGGCTCTGATAAGAGGAAATGTATTTTCCATAGTTGAATTATTGGGAGTGTATTTGAAGTCACAGGCTGAGCCATGCTAAAAGCAGAGCTTTTTATTATTTGTACTGTACACTAGCCTGTTGATGTATAATGTGCACATAGCTGGATTTTTTTTCTTTTCCTTTAGCACTGAAGCCCGTATAAGCAATTTTCCACTTCTACATTATAATGTGTACAAATCCCTTGTAGTATAAAAATAAAAATACTGGATACATTTTATAGCTTGCTCTTCTAATTGTGTGAATGTAATTGGTTCCTTTGCCAAAGAGCAGAAATTGCAGAGCCAATTAAAAAATGATTATTTGGCCCCCTAAGTAAAAACAGGAAAGAGAGAGCAAACAAGAATACTGTGTACTTTGTATTGGAACCCAAGGACTCAAAGGCAGACAAATAGTTTCCTTGTTCACTTGATGCAAACTTGAAGCATGTCAAATTTTACCAATGTCACTTACAGTCTCCATTTTGTTATATCCAACGTTGGGCAACATTTAGGTTGTGATGAAGGGCACTTGATGGAGAATCAACAGAGTTCCCTCAAAGTGTTGGTTCTATGCCTTCATATCCCAAAGCTTTTACTTGTTCTTCTGCCTTCAAATAGAAGCCAATGTTACAATTATAAAAATATTTGGTTTTTGCCCTGAATGAATGTTGTGCAAAATGGTTCACATTCAGACTATTTTGATTCAAATTCAAAATGATTGTTGTCCATAGGTAATTCTCAACTTACAACCATAACTGAGATAGGAATCCATTGCTAAGTGATACAGTTGCAAAACAGAGCGTCACATGACTGCATCACAGCAACAGCAATCCCAGCACTACCCAAATGCTGCCATTAACCAAATGTGGCCAGTTGTTAGTGGATGACCACCCATTCCAAGCCGTTGTGGGCTTAGTCCCTCCTCTCCTAGTCATGAACTTTGGTAAGGTACAGGGCTGCCTCCAATTGCCTATTCCTTCCCATCTCTGCCCTTTCAGCTGCCCTGTACACTACTGTGCAGGATGGCAGGCAGCCCCAGAGCTCTAGGCTCTGGAGCTTCTTGGCATGGCATCGCTCTGGGGCTGCAGGAAGCGCCCTGAGCTGCAGCACAAAGCTACAGCCACCCTTGGAAGCCTGCTGGCCCAGCAGTTCTGCGCAAAAGGACCCTCCTGATGTGTTCTTGAGGCTGCAAAAAGCCCCCCAAATCGCACTTGCAGCATGAAGCCCTTCACAGCATGAAACTGAGCTCCGATAACGGCCCAATAGCGCAGTGCAAAGCTGCAGTCGATCTTTGGCCTGGCCACACACAAAGTAGGTGCTGGTCACATGAGGCCATCGAGAGAAGAAAACCTTCCCCTCCCCTGGGGAAGAAAGCTGTTATGTGGTAGCAGCTGTGTCTGCAGAGGGTGAGGTTGGGTATGCCTGGTCAGCTGCAGCAGCAGCAGAAAGACTGAAAGCCAGCTGGGGTGGCAAGGGCTGTGGGGTACAGGGGGCCAAAAGGGCATAGATGGAGGGAGATGGGTGAGAGGAATTGAAACATCCTTGCTGCCATAAGTGTGGATATGCTGCCAAGTGCCCAAACTTTGATCATGTGTACTGAAGGGACTGCAATGGTCCTAACTTCAGAGTCCATTCAGTGCTTCTGTAACTAAACAGTCACCGAACAAATGGTCATAACTAACCATAGTTTGTTATGAGCTCTTTTGGAAATGTTCCAAGTTCAAAACATTCTTCCCAACTTGAAGTATTTCCAGGATGGTTTAAGTAAACTTTCAGCAGAGGTGGCTGTTTGAAATTTGAAATGAGTGGAATTTGAAGCATTTTTCATAGTGCTATAGTCACTCCCGAGCATTAGGTCCTATACAAAGAAGCATGTTTATGTTTGCTCTGTCACTGCCTCAGAAATATTTAGCTACTGTGTACACGGTAGCTAAATCCATTCTGTGTGGTACATTATTTCCAAAATATTCCTAAATGCCACTTCATCTTTAATATATATATATATTTATAATTTCCTTGAGAAAAACTAATGAAGAAAGCTTTATGCTTAGCAACAAATGTTTGTTCTTTATGATCAGTGGTGTCATTCAACAATGTTTGACTTGTAGCCAGAGGCTAAAATTTTGGTGGATTGTCTTCTCACCATCATATTAATGAACTTAGGTCAGGTGAAAGGAACTCATATTGCTGTAAGCTGTCTGCATGTTTAAATGTGAAGTAGTTAACCATCTGTTTTGGCAAGTATCAACAAAGTATGGTAGCGCCTTTATAAAAATGAGGAAATGCAACAAGACCCAGCATTACTGAGTATTATAATTTGTGAATATAATAGAATATCATTTACTCTGTAAGCTACTGTTAAATAAACCATTACAGCCCAGTATATGAGATAGGTCATTAATCTCATAAGAAGGAGTCTCCGTTCTCTCATGCGTTTTTACAAAGCTTTAAAGAGATGTTTTCTCTGAAATCCAAGGGATTCAGAAAAGCAAAATTAAGGATCTGCTAAACTAGATAATGGGGACGTGGTGGCTCAGTGGCTAAGACTGAGGATGTCAATCAGAAAAGTTGGCAGTTGGGCGGTGCGAATCCCTAGTGCCACATAACGGGGTCCCGCTACTTGTCCCAGCTTCTGCCAGCCTAGCAGTTCGAAAGCATATAAAAATGTAGGTAGAAAAATAGGGACCACTTTTGGTGGGAAGGTAACAGGGTTCCGTGCACCTTTGGCGTTTAGTCGTGCCAGCCACACCACCGGTGAGTCTTCAGACAGCACTGGCTCTTTGGCCCCCCCAAACGACGAGCACGTATGTGTGAAGGGAACCTATCCCTTTCCCTAAGCTAGATAGACACACACCAGATTTCCCAGGAAAAGTTGCAAACCTACTTTTGGAAAAGACCCATGTGGTTTCTAGAATCTCAGCTCTTTTGTTTTCATCTTGTAAACAGTTCATCCGAAAGCTTAAGTTCCTGACGACCGTATTGAATCGTGGGGCCGGTTGATCACGAAGAGATTGGGGGCTGAAGAAATGAAGCACTCTCCATGGAGGGCTCCTCCGTGGGAGGGAAAAACAAGGAGCTCAACAACAGCAGCAACCTGAAAAGCGACCCAAAGGCACCTCAGCTGCTCGCTCGCCCTTTCCAAGGGGTCAAGACGACTCTCTCCTTTTACAGCAATCCCAACGCTGCTGCTCCCGACATCGTGGAGCTCCTGGCACTTTTTACTCGGCCTGGAGCAGCCGGGGCAGCTGCGATGCCGGCGCTGCCTCCAAACGGGAGAGAAACATCTGGCGCCGAGTCAGCTTGGACCAGGCACCCATTGGCTGTCGCGGGTCAGCATGCAGGGAGGAGTCCCGCCGTTTGAAAGCCATGACATCACTTTCTCCAGAAGCGGCCTTCGGGAGCGAGAAACCGGGGAGATCGCCGCGGCGGCTTGCAGGAAACGCCGCGAGATGCCTGCGGAGCGATCTCCGCTCTTTCGGCGGCCCGGAGCCCCGTTTGCCACGAGTAACATCGCGGGGTGAGTTGCGAAGGGAGAGGCGTCCGCTCCCCTTCGCTCCTCTGCGGCTCTTTCCGGAGCATCCTCTCTCGCCCGGGGGAGGGGGGAGGCTCACGCCTGCCGGCCGATTGTGTCCCCGGGGGACGGGGCGGGACGCGCCGTTCGCCCGCTGCGCCAGATCCTCACTGTCTCTTGCTGGGGAGCCGCCCCCGAGCACCGGGGCTCTCGGGGCTCCATTGAGTTGCGGCGCAGGAGCTGAGAGCGGCCGAAGCCAGAGTGGGGTTTGGGGAAGGGGGCAGCCCGATGAATCCGAAGTGGTGGCAATGCAACCTGTCCACCCAGGCCGAGTTCTCCAAACGGATTACGCTTCAGCAGGACAGGCTCGTGATTACGTGCGCTGTAGGAAGCCGGTCAGCGGAGCTATTTTAGCAAGGCACGGGTGCTTAGTTTGTGGAGGGGGGAGGACGACACTGATGCAGCAGAACCCGTGGATGCATCCACAGGAGACGTTTGCCCGTGGTTGACTCAGTCTATTTGCTGAATGTACTGAACAGTAAACTCGGGGCCTGGGGCGCACGCTACGCAAAACCAACACGGGGTAACTGCAGTTCAGTGGGTCGTGCGAATGGTCTGTAGAGATTCTCAGTCATCCAAGTCATGGTTGTCCCAAAGGGGCTTTTTCGGGACTTCGGTTTTTTTTTTTTTTTTTTGGTTTTTTTTTTGAAGACGTTTCGCTTCTCATCCACGACGCTTCTTCAGCTCCGTCAGGACAGTGGGCAATGGAAGGATTTCTGTTCCTTGCAGACAGCTGGTCATTTGCATCCATTTAGGGCAGTTGGAGCACTTGGCGGTTTATCTGTGTCCTCCAGGTCACCTGAGTTGTGCTCCTGATTCCTGGAGTCTGCAGTTTCTCTCTCGGGAAATCCATTCCAACTCCCACACCATTCAAAGGAGGTTTCATCCCAAATTGTACAGCTAAAAGTCGTGCGAATGCAATTTCTGTACGGTTTGAGAAGTGGAGCTCTCGCTAGAAGTCGTTTTGCTTATCTGCTTAGAGAGCATTTTCCATCGTGTGGCATTCACGTTGAGCAACAGTTGGCTGTGTTCACCCGCGGCGCTAAGTTTTAAGCGGAGGGCTTTGGCTTCAAGGATGAACCCAGCGGTGGAGTTCAGAGAGATTTGATTCCGTAAGGGCGGGCACATAAGACAGACGAGCGGCTGGATGCTGCGATCTGAGACTTGTCTTGCGCAAGCAAGCAAGCAAGCAAGCAAGCAAGCAAGCAAGCAAGCAAGCAAGAAAGAGAAAAAGAGAGAGAAAAAGTAAGGAGAAAAAGAGAGAGAAAAAGAGAGAAAAAGAAAGAGACAAAGAAAAAGAAAGAAAAAGAGAGAGAAAAAGAAAGAAAGAAAGAAAGAAAGAAAGAAAGAAAGAAAGAAAGAAAGAGAAAGAAAGAAAGAAAAAAAGAAAGAAAGAAAGAAAGATAGATAGATCCTGCTCTGACGTTTATGGGGATGAGTTGTAGGGCTGATGTTCATTTTAGACGCCGTGTATGTTATATGGCGTTTTAATGGATTGCTGTTTTCAAATGGACATTATAGGCTTTTTAAAAATGGTCTTTGAGCCGAGCGGGTGTTGGGTAGGGAGGCTATTTGACTGCGATAAAGAAATTGTTTAGGTTATTCTATGAGTGTATTTTGACGAGCAATCTTTCTGCTCCTTTCTTCCAGCCACTTTTATGCCCGTCCGGCTTCCTTAAATCTCCGGAGCCGGGGGGTGGATTTTCCCCTGTGGCAATACAACTCCTTCCCTTTGAAGCCCGCGGACGCGCGCCCCTCCCCTCTCTCATCTGCCTGGCGCTGGGTTGTCGTCCTCAAGTTCAGCCCGATCCTTTCCGCGGCTGCGTAGTGATCCGAGTGATCTTCGGCAGATCCGTGGGCTCCCGTTTTGGTAAACGCGCCGAGGGTGCAGCGGGAACCGCACTTGGGGGCGGGGAAGTGGGGAGAAGAGGAAAAAAATCGGTTCGGACTTGACAGAAACTTTGGAGAAATCTGAATCGTTTGCATTCCAGCGCAGCAACTTGTTTGGGTTTCCAGGGCTCCGGTATCCGCTCCTGATCCTGAAACGATCCTGAACATTTCACGATCAGCATGCTTTCCATTCCCGGTCTCCTGAAATTGGCTCTCCGGGCTTTGAGGCCTCCGATAGGTCGCAGGATCTGCTCTTTGCAAGCCTCCTCTCCAGGGCATTGGCTGCCTTCCCATATAGCATGCTCACCCTTAAACCAGGATAGCTGGATCTGCACAGCAAGTTCACCTAACCTATGCATCCATCCGCATAGCTCACTAGGCCAAACTGCCAGTTAGCGCCCTGCAGTGAATGAGCTCGGCCAGAGTGTTAGGCTCAGCTTGTTGTTAAAAAAGGCACCGCGGAACTGACTTCATGAAACCCTGACAGGTTCTCCTCAACCTACGACCACAATTGAGCCCATTTATGTTACTGGGTGAAAAATTTGCTAAGTGAGCTTCACCCCACATTCCCACTTTTCTTGACACATTTGTTAAGTGAACCACTGCAGTTGTTACATTAATAGCACAAATTGTGAAGTGAATCTGGTTTCTCCATTGACTTTTGCTTGTCCCGGAAGTTCGCCAAAGGAGATGGGACACTACTACCGTCATAAATATGAGTCAGTTGCAGTGGTGGGATTCAAAAATTTTATACTACCAGCTCTGTGTGTGGGGCTTGGTGGGCGTGGCCATGTGACTGGGTGGGTGTGGCTTTTTTTTTTTTTTTTTTNTGGGAGCTTCCTCACCTTGGAAGAGCCTGGGAGGATGTGTTTTTGCTCCCCTGAGGCTCCTCTGAGACTCAGAAAGGCAAAAAATGGGGGGGGGGGCTGAGCCATTTTTGACTTCCTGGGCCTCAGCAAGGGGAATCCCGGCACAACTGATCTATGTACAGATGATTGTCGAGAGGGAAAAAAAAAATACCTCAGGCAAACATCAGGTGGGCAGGTTGAGCAAGCATCAGGCAGGAGGCCGACCGGGTTGGGAGCGTGGCCAGCTAGAACTTATTACCAGTTTGGTGACCCACGCCAAATTCTTGCTACCGGTTCACCCCAGTTCAGTGCAAACCGGCTGAATACCATCACTGGTCAGGTTGAGCATCCAAATGTAAATCATATGACCATGGAGATGCTGCAATAGTCATACGTGTGAAAAATGGTCATAAGTCCCTTCTTTCAGTGCAGTTGTAACTTCAAACAGCCACTAAATGAACTGTTACAAGTCTAGGGCAACTTCTATTCAGTTAACCATGGGCGGCATTTTGAACAAAGCCAATAAGTTGTACCATGTTTTGTTATCTCATTACACTAAGCCTTTGTTTACTCTGTTGTGTACCCAACCCAACCTGTGGGTTCTATCAAATTTGTCGAGATTTGTCCACTTGCCTTGGGTTTTCCGTATGTGAAATGTCTATAATGCATATGTGTGAGAGATTGTACATACCTAGTTTCTTGTTTTATAGAGATAAAGATTGTAGGGTTTGTATGTACAGATTTTCTCTTTTGATAGCTGTAAGGTGTACAGGTAGTCCTCAACTTACAACAGTTCATTTAGTAACCATTCAAAGTTACAACAACCCTGAAAAAAGCGATTTATGACCATTTTTCACACTTATGACTGTCGTAGCCTTCCCACGGTCACATGATCAAAATTCAGTTTCCAAGCAAACTGACTCATATTTATGACGGTTGAGGTATCCTGCAGTCATGTGATCAGCTTTTGCGACTTTCTGACAAGCAAAGCCAATGGGGAGGCCAGATTCACTCAACCATGTTACCCACTTAACAAATGCAATGATTCACTGAAGAAACTGTGGCAAGAAATGTTTCAATTAGCAACCTAAATTTTGGGCTCAATTGTGGTTGTAACTTGAGGACTACCTATAGTGCCACATGTTTTTTGTTGAGTACTTGATAAGGATAGGGAACCTGTGGGGATAGAGAGGAAATACTGTATGTAAAACATATCCATACCTTCCTCCATGATAAGCTTTGGAAAAGGGCTATGATATGAGATTTAATACTGTAAACCTGTTTGTGTCCATCTATACTTGATGCAAAACTATTACCGATTGTTTGCATTTTTCTGTATACTGCACATTTATTTATTTATATTTATTTTATACATCTAATCAGGAATCTCTCAGTGTTATAGGAAATTTATGCTGTGATCTGCTTTTGCAGCCAAGGTTATACATTGGGAATTTGATTCCAGCTCGCGAATTAGCCAATGCAATTGGACTTTAGTTCTGCCATTCAGTCCATGAATTGTGGATAAGTTGTAAGTTGTTGTTATGATATGTGTTGTAATGATACCTGGGGAGATGTGGAGGAACCACAGCTAGTGCACAAAAGGCAGCTTAGCCCTCCAAAAAAACGGTAAAGGTGATGGGAGAGAAATGTGCTGTATATTCAAATTTACAAGATTGATGTCAGCCTAGTGAGGTAGTCCAGCAGAGGTGGTATTCAGCCAGGTCTGGCAGGTTCTGGAGAACCAGTAGTGGAAATTTTGAGTAGTTCATAGAACTGGCAAATACCACCTCTGACTGGCCCCGCCCCCATCTATTCTCTGCCTCCCAAATCCCACCTGATCGGGTAGGTCTTTTGTTGCCCTGCACAGGTGAATGGAGCTGGAAAGCAGGTTAGTGGGGTAGGAGGAAATGGGATTTTGCAGTGTCCTTCCCCCATGAGTGGGTTGAAAATTGAGATTTTGCAGTATCCTTCCCCTGTCACACCCACCAAGCCATGCCCACAGAACCAGTAGTAAAAAAATTGAATACCGCCACTGATTTATTGCACACATCATATTGGCACAACTGGTAAAAAAACCACTGTGAAAGTTCCCGTAGGTTTCACCAGATTAAAAAGTAAAAGTTTCCCCTTCTCCCAAGTCATCAGTCATATTCAGGGGTGGTATTCCGCAGTTCTGGAAAACCAGTGGCAGAAATTTTGAGTAGTTTGGAGAACTGGCAAATACCACCTGTGACTGGAGATTTTACAGTATCCTTCTCCTGCCACGCCCATCAAGTCACGTCCACAGAACCAGTAATAAAAAAAATTGAATCCCACCACTGTAGTCCAGGCATGAAGCCTGATCTGATGGACTAATTCTACTTTAGTGTAAGGATACATTAACAGAATCTTGCAAGTCTGAAAGTACATCTCTTCTCCACTTGCCTTTACAACCAGAAGAAGGTTGGAAGGGTCCCGTCTGAACTGTTTGCCCAGTCCACATTCTGATGCTTCTCCTATGGTTCCCCTGGCTGTGTCTCTTCCCCATCTGCCAAGGTCATTCTCACATACCTTTATAACTTTGAAGGGCTGAAATATATGGGTGACAGGACTTGTCTCTGTAATCCAGTTGCAAGTCTATCCTATGGCACAAATGCCAGAGGTGAACCTATGCCACAAATGCCAGAGGTGACACGCAGAGCCCTCTCTGTGGGCACACAAGCTGTTGCCCCAACTTAGTTCTGCTGCGCATGCACGTGCACACCTCCTACCGGCCAACTGGTCTTCGGGTCTCTGCTGTGCATATGTGGGGGGCAGGTGCATGTGCAGGGGGATGTGTACATAGGGCGCGTTGCATTTTGGGGATGTACGTGGTTAGCCATCACTGCTACATATCATCTCCAGTTACTACAAGCACTACCCATAAGCTGTAGTGTAGAAGCAATTTTCCTTCTTTCTGCACACATTGCTGAACAAGAAAACCCATTTCACTTCTTTGTTCATTGCACAAGTTTCCATTTAAGAAGAAACATAAAGGCTACAAGACTGAGAATGGGAATAGTTGTGGTATCTTCCCCATCTGTGCAGAGGTATCAGTCATGATTCTTTTCAAACTGAACATCTAGGATCCATGTGAGTGATGAGTGGCCTTTTGGGGCATGCATCCTTTCAGCTTTGCCTTGCCTCACCTGCTTCATCAAGAATCAAAAGCTGAACTCAGTTTTTAGCTGGGTTGCTGGAACAAGAAGGCTGCCCTGTAATGAGGCAGCCATTTTGTGGGTGGGAATCAGGGTTACTGGCAACAAAGGGGAAGAGTTGCCAATCATATTGTCTCTTCTAAAATCCTTGCTCGAAATAAGCTCTGGATAAGTGCAGGTGGTCCTTGACTTGCAGCTACTCGCTTTGAGATTGTTCAAACATACAGCAGCACTTGTAACCATTTTTCACATGACCACTGAACCATTCCTTGTGGTCACGTGATCAAAATTCAGATGCTTGGCAACTGGCTCATATTCATGACGGTTGCAGTATTCCAGGGTCATGTGATCATCTTTTGTGACCTTCTGACAAGCAAAGTCAAGGAGGATGCCACATTCGGCAGTGTTTCACTTAGCACTTGTGGCAAGAAAGGTCATAAAATGGGGCAAAACTCACTTAACAACTGTCTCACTTAGCAACAGAAATTTTGGGCTCAATTGTAAATTGAGGACTACCTGTAAATTTGTATATCTTCTAGGAATGCTTGCAGATTTGGAGGCTGGCCTCTACTCCAAAATAGTTGTGTATTATCTAGTGGGCCCATACAGACAATCAGTGTATAATGGCTCTAAAAGTAAAAACTGGTAGTGAATGTACTCTTTTCCCTCTTGCAAGTTTAGCTCTAGGAGCTCATCTTGATGAGAGAAATGGTTTTAATTTATTTCTCTTCTTGGAACCGCTGGATCCCACTTGACCACATTTGATTCTGGGTTTCCATTTTATGCCAGACTGCCTCCGGTTATTCCTGAGGATTCAAAAACAGTAATTTTCCTAGAGCGAGGGCCTTCAAACTTGGCAAGATTAAGACTTGTGGACTTCAACTCCCAGAATTCCTGAACTAACATGAGGAGGAGGAATTCTGGGAGTTGAAGTCCACAAGTCTTAAAGCTGTCAAGTTTGAAGACCCCTGTCTGGAGGAAGTTGAAGTGAGTGGGGGTGAATGCAAGATTTTTAACAGGAATAGGTGGATAAAGGCGATGCGAAAGGGACAACCAAGTGATTTGAATTAGTTATCGCGAGGGAATGAGAACTCTTACAGGATAATAATTTTAAGATTCATAAAGGACTGTGTGTTCTTACAGTTATTAACGAGAAGCTGTTCAATGGTCACAGTCTGGGAAAACCTGTGCCTGTCAAAACTATTCGTCTCTTGCATTTGCTGTAGAAATATACGCAGTAGGAGCAAGAAACCGTAAGCATCTGTGAGGTGGGACGGAGCATACTTATTTATTTTTTATGCTGCCCCTCTCCCCTCTGAGGTGACTCTTACGGTGCATTCCCACTTATTTTGAGGAGTTTCTTTTAAAACCAGGTTCTAAAATAAATAAATAAATATTTTGGGGGAAATGCAGTTCATAGTTCTGGTGTCTATGGGGCTCTTGAGACCCCTGGTTTCTCTACTGGACACAAGAAAGGGAGGGTATTCCAGAGAGGTCTTTGTGGTTTTGTTTTGTTTTTTTCCTTCCACAAGGCTGCTGTCTGGCCAGCCGCCAGTTCAGTGCCTTAGTCTGTGACCTCCTTTTCTCAGTGGCATCTGCCAGGGATGGAGGGTTTTTTTCCCCCTCCATCCGTGCCTTGCATGCAATGGGACCAGAAGACCAGGTTTTCCTTCAGGAGTTGGGTATCCTGGATCTTCTAACCTCAGGAGCCATCCTCCAACTTTACATTCTCCGGATGGGTTGAACTGCAATTCCCCTTAGCCCATATTTAGTATGTGAGGGCAGCAATCTGCCGGTAATCCCAGGCGTAGTCCTTTGTTTCTCCACAAGAGCAATTGCAGAGGGATCTTGGGAATTAATTTTCTTTCTAACCAAGCCTCTCACACAGCCAGCCGCTCAGTGACAAGCACCAGAGTAAGCCTTCTCTTCCCCAGAAGGCTTGAAGAATGGGCTTTTTTTCTGGGAAGAAAAAAAAAGCTAGGGATGCTATGATGGCTTTGCCTTCTTTTTGTTGCAGTTGAGACAGTAGAATCCAGGGACAAAGAAGAGGCTTTTCTGTCACTCCAGCCAGCCACTCTCTCCAGCAATCTGGACTCTTCAAAAAGAGCTGCTCCTTTTCCCTTTTGTTATTACAGACAGTTCTTGACTTATGACCATCAAGACCATTGTAAAGCAGGTCATGCGACTGAACCCAATTTTATGACTTTTTTTGATGACAGTCCTGAAACAAATGCTGCTAAGGGAACACTACAATTGTTAAATGAACCCATTGTTGCCATAGGGAGGTGTTATTTTGCCAGAAACTAGAATGCCAGAAAAGAGTGAATTCCAGAATGCCGATTTCTGGAAAAATAATGTAAATTGTGACCAAATGACTGTGGGACACGGCAAATCACTGTAAATGCAGGCCAGTTGCCAAGCACCAAAATCTGTTCACATGAGTGTGGGGAACGTTAGATGTCAGAACTTGAGATCCTGTCCGTAAGTCCCTTTTTCAGGTCCATTGTCACTTTAAATGGTTGCTAAGTGACCAGTTATATGTTGAGGATATATCAGAGCTGTATCAGAGCCATAGTTAGGCTTTATTTATTTTATTTAATCAATTTCTCTGACTTCCCACCCAAGTGTATTTGGAAACTCTTTAACAAATATTTTGCTACCAACTGTTTTTGTCATTTTCCATGTCTCAACGGCTTTGCAAAAAAGGTAGGCTCCTAATTTTCAGTTTTCCTGAGCCAATAAGATTGGAAGCAAATTAATTGAGGCAGGGATTTGTGCAGAGATGCAACGGGCATCCGATTTTGAAATGCAATATTTCTGCTATATTTTTTCACTGGGAGGTCACGCAATTCCATTTCATTTAGCAGAACCATCAGATTAAAGGATGAGCTAATTAGAAGGAGGTAAAGATGTACACAAATGTGGTGGACAATTTATTCTGTGCATACTTATTGTGAGTTGTATTCAAACATTTATTTGCAACCATGGGCTTTAACAAAATTCAAATGCAATTGCATCAATCTACACCAGTTCGATGCATCCCTATTATGCTAGCAGCATAATAGGGTCAGGATGTGTTTTCGCATCTTCCCTGCAGTCCTTGCAAACAATGCAATTGTTATTATGAGTTTACTAAAGGTCTTACTGAATTAGTTCACTCCTTTTGTAGCACGTGGATTCAATGCACGGCTTTGAATGAAGGTGAAGCCTGGGCGCCTGGTTGTTCCTTTCAGCTAGAGTTTAGACTCCATCCTGTCTGGTCAGATCAATTTTGCAGGCCCACCAGTGGAGTCATGTGCTGTTTACTTAGCCATTGAAGCTGTTCCACAAACAACCTCTCTCTGGACTCAGCTTACAAATTGGTTGTCTTGTGGATTGCAGCCATTGAAAAAATGAAGAAAGGACTTTTCTGTCCCCTTTGATTAAGTCATTGGACCTTCTGCCCCCCCTACTTCCTTCCCAGCTCCCTTATCCTGATCCCCACTGAAACTCTTGGTTGGGGGAGACACAGAGGCACTTTCATGCCATTGTTTTCTTCACAATTGCTGGCTTTTCTTTTCCTTACAGACAGCATCTCACTTCCCCCATTCTTTGGTTGATGTAGTGCCATTTCCTGCCATTACTGTAGGATGGGGAGAGGGAAAATGGGATGATGGGGGGAGGTGGATCTTGGAATAACCAGGAAACAAGGGATCAAAACTTTGGGTTAATTCAACTGAAACTAATGGGGGAGGCAAGCTGGGATGCTTTAACAGATAATCAGAGTTGGAAGGGGCCTTATAGGTCATCTAGTCCAACCCCCTGCCCAAGCAGGAGACCCTTACACCATTTCTGACAAATGGCAGTCCAATCTCTTCTTGAAAGTCTCCCACAACTTCCGAGGGCAACTTCTGTTCCCTTGGTTGATTGTTCTCCCTGTCAGAAAGTTTCTCCTTGTTTCCAGGTTGAATCTCTCCTTGTTCAGTTTCCATCGATTATTCCTTGTCTGGCCTACAGGCACTTTAGAAAATAGCTTGACCCCTTTCTCTCTGTGGCAGCCCCTCAAATATTGGAAGACCGCTATCATGTCTGCCCTGGTCCTTCTCTTCACTAGACTAGCCATGCCCAGTTCCTGTAACCATTCTTCATATGTTTTAGTCTCCAGTCCCCTAATCATCCTGGTTGCTCTTCTCCGTACTTTTTTTAGATCTTTTTTGTAATGTGGTGACCAAAACTGGATGCAGTACTCTAGGTGTAGTCTTACTAAGGCTTTATAGAGTGGTATTAGTACTTCCCTTGATCTTGATTGTATCCCTCTGTTAATGCAATTAATGTATTAATGTAATGTAAATTAATGTAATTAAATTTAGAATTGCATTAGCTTTTTTGGCTGCTGCTGCACACTGCCGGCTCCTACTTAGCTGGTTGTCCACTAAGACTCCAAGACCCTCTCACAGTTATTACTTGGAGGTCTTCTAGTCCATCCACCTGCTCAGGCAGGAAACTCTATAACATTTCACACTAATGGCTGTCCAATCTCTTCTTAAAAACTTCCAGGGTTGGAGCATCCACAACTTCTGGAGGCAAATTGTTCCACTGATTAATTGTTTTAACTGTCAGCAAATTTCTCTTAACTTCTAGATTGTTTCTCTCCTTGATTTGTTTCCATCTATTGCTCCTTGTCCTGCCTTCTGGTGCTTTGGAGAATAGGTTGACTTCCTCTTCTTTGTGGCAAGAAAGAGACTTCCTCTTCTTTGTGAAAAGAACTAGGGGTGAAACACTGGTTCGTTTCTTGGAACACTGCTATCGTTTCACCCCTAGTTCTTTTCATTAAACTAGACATACCCAATTCCAGCAACAGTTCTTTATTATGTTTTAGCCTCCAGTTCCCCTAATCATCTTTATTGCTCTTCTTTGTAGTCTTTCTAGAGTCTCAACATCTTTTTTTACATTGTGGTGACTGTTGGATCGCGGGAAAAGAGACTCGAGACCAGTGTGACTTTTCAGCTCTTTATTTATTATATCGATCCATGCTGGACCTCAGAGCCGTGGCAGCCCTTTATATAGGGATTGCTCGCGGCTTGCCGGCCAATGATGGCTCTTTGAATCTTCCCACGATCGGCCCAGCCAATCGCAGTTGATTCAGAGTGAGCCAATCACAGCGCTCCCTTCAGCCAATCAGTTCATAGTATTTCTGGACCATTCGGATTGGGGTATTTCGAGTATGCTAACATAGAGCACCCCTCCCCTCTTGGTTCAGTCCAACCTACGTAACCTAGTCCCGTAAGTAGGTGGGGCTTTTGATGTGTCTAGTTGACCTGTGCGGTTCAGTTGTGGCGTTGTCTTCGACTGGTTTGGATGGGGTCCTTGTTGCTCCCATCCTTCTTGATGGAACTGCCTGGGAGGATGAGTCAGGCCTATTGCCGCAACTCCCACCCAGTTTATCCGGGCCGGTCGAGTTGTTGGTTCCGCTGCTCCCTCCTGGTCCTTCCGGGCTGGTCGAGCTGGCTTGGCTGCTTATTCCAGGCGAGGCTTCTAGTTCCTCGATCGCTGCCGGTTCCCTTCTGCCGAAGTCGTCTGCCGGTGAGTAGAGTTGGTTTATTTTTCTGCCCATTGGTATTGTTTGGGGGTGTTCAGGTTGTTATTGTTTCTTGGAAGGGTTTTCTCCTCCCTTTTGGTTATTGTTGGGGGTTTCTCCCCCCCTCCCGGTATTTTTATTCATGCCTATTAGTGGTGTTTGTGCATTTCCCGTGTTGTCGGTGGTTGTTCTCAATCTCAATTGGTCGATGTGCCGTTTCCAGCTTCTTCCATTTTCCAACTCTAACCAGTACCACCGGGGGCTGGTTACCTGGGTTATTTTGGCTGGTACACAGAGTGGGTCCCCTGTAAAAAATTTTGTGTAGACTGTGTCTCCCGGTGCAAATATTCGGTAATTGCTAGATG
>BHFT01004099.1:0-17748 GCA_004320025.1 Laticauda laticaudata
TAGGCTTCCTATGAACATCCGCTTTACATCCCCGCTACATCCTCCCCACATCCGTTCCTTTCCGTTGTTGTCTGCTCTGTTTTTGCAAATTTGGGGCACTTTTGAGAGCGGATAACAATGGATGAAAAATTTGCTCATCCGCTGTGTCCTTTTTGCATACGTTTTGCATCCATCGGCCAGTGTGACCTAGCCTTAACCATGTGAGCCACCGTGGGCCCCTTTCATTCATGCTGATTTGGTGTAGAATCTGATTGAAAAAGATTTCTATATTTATTGGGTTTTTTTTATTGTTGTATCAGCAAATAAGAAAATGGAAGATGAATTGGTCTTAATTGGAGCTACTGAGATAGAGAAGTAAAGCAATCATGGATAATAACTAGCAGATTCAGAATAAGATCAATTCTAAGGTTGTCATGAGAGCCTTTTTTCTCCCTTCCCTTCCGTAAGGAATTGATTTAAAAAATATTTTAATTAAGTACAATCATATCTGTGGTTTGAATGCGGTCTCAGATCAGCATTAATTCTGGATACATCCATAATTTAACAAATGAAATCACTACAGTATAGTCTCAGAGAATGTATCTTCTAAGTGAATAAGCTTGATTAAAATGTGCACACACAAAACATTCCTCTCGTGTTACAACTTAAAAACTTTACATTTGGTTGATCCAACATGACAACAGAAACAGGAGAAGAGATTCTATTCCATGTTTAACATTTGCAGGCAAAAGGAGCTGTATCTTTATATCAGAAATGTACTTTATAGATTAAACTGGCTTGAGTGAAGCAAGTCACATAATTTTTTTTAAGAAGGATGTCATATGACTGATTGGAGAAAATGCAGAAAAGCTAACTGGATCAGTTAGTTCTTCTTTGAAGAATCATTTTGTTTATTTGTCTAATTAGCTTATACATACAAACATGCATGCAAATGAGCTGCGGTGGTGCAATGGTTAGAATGCAGTACTGCAGGCTACTTCTGCTAACTGCCAGCTGCCAACAGTTTGGCAGTTTGGGTCTCATCAGGCTGAAGGTTGACTCAGCCTTCCATTTTTCCAAGGTGGGTAAAATGAGGACTCAGATTGATGGGGGCAATTATGCTGACTCTGTAAACTGCTTAGAGAAAGATGTAAAGTTCTGTAAAAAGGTATATAAGTCTAAGTACGATTTTGATTGCTATACATACATACATGCATACATACATACAACCATAATACATTACATAATGAAAGAGGAATTGGCCATAGTATGGCATAGACTATTGAACAAGATTGGGTCTTTGCCTGATCCAGCCAAACTCTTACATTGTCTGTGATTTCAGGGGTCTGTTAAAGGCTTTGCATGAAATATTTTCTCCTGCCCATTTGCTTAAACTGATACATAGATTCAGCCACTTGCACTGATAACTTTCATATCCATTTTCTCACTGCATTGGGGATTCAATAGAGAATGTCATTCAGACTCATCAGGAAATTTAAAATCATCTGTACAAAGAAATTGCAATTCTTTCTAACAATTGCATTAGTCCCAACAATATTTTCTGCCTTGCCACTAGAGCCAATAGAAGATGCCAATGCCAAACTCTGCCATTGCTAGTCTCTGGAGCCTTTTAGTCATGATCCAGGTCATTGTTGCTATGCTCCCCATGTGCCCATTCAAGCAGGCAAACTATGTTGAGGATGGGAAGAATTACAGTCTCTCTTCACCTGACTTGTAGTTTCTTTCTAATGGTTGCATGGGTTGAATGCAGAGGAAGAAAGCTAGTGAATGGATATATTGCCTTGAAGAGGAGTTGGGCAGCTACCTGGTGGCATCTTGTTCAGCAGTCTTCTCAAATCTCCTTGGTGTGACCCATGTGACTCAGATAGAGAAACAGGGAAAGATCTCTGCCCAGATTATTATTATTATTAATTTCTTTGCTTCTGTTTTCATTATATTTCCATAGTTAATTGCAGTGCTTACCATTTCTGTACCAAGAGGCATGGCTACATTGATCAATGTAGTTATCAACGTAAAAATATAATATTAAACACAGAATATTGTGGTACTTCTAGCAACTTTGTTCTGCTGACTAGCTTTTAGCTTGCTGATGAGATAGACTTATTTGTTGACTTTGAACATTCAAAAGAGATTTTTGAATCCAGTACTAAGGTCAGAGTGCCGGTGGTCAGTGTTGGTGGTCAATTTAATCTCTTTCAGAATAATGCCTGGAATTTTCTGTAGAATTATCAAAAAGTAAACTAAATTTGTTGGAATGAGCCTTGTCCTATCAAACAGCACATTTTCTCCTACATAAACTATGCAAAAGTACTATCTTTTTCAGATAAATCCACAATCATTTTTTAAAGTTCTATTTATTAAACAAATAATCTTTTTTTTATCAATCTCATTGGGCTTCCAGGGCAGGTCATGCTGCACATAAATGACATGCTAAAACAAAGTGCATTTTAGGTAATAATATTTAAAACCCCAGAACTCCAAGCAAATAGCAAGCTTAGAAGCCCGTGTGATGTAAATAATGTTTTGACTCAAGATTGCTGGATTCAAATCATAATGCCTTTGCTGAACCACTTTAAGTCTAAATTACATTATCAAGATTATTGTGAAGGTATGAAGGATTTTATTGAATAATGTCCTTGAAGTCCTGTTATAATATTTCTCAAGTTTAGCAACCTTAAGATATATGGGCTTAAACTCCCAGAAGTTCCCTCCCTTCAGCTGGAAGTTGAAGTCCACATATCTAAAAGTGGCCAAGGTTGAGAAATATTGTCCTATCAGAAGTATTGAAATATTGTCCTATCTACCTGAGTCTTCAACTGAAAACTTTTTCAAAGTACCTTACCTACCATCCATAAAAGAAAGCTATGTTTAAATTTGTATTTCCAAGAATGAAAGCACAGGAATATCAAAGTCTTTTGTGCAAATCTCAGAAGGGATCCACAGAAAATCCTGGCAATTTTGCTAAAGGACCAAGGAGAAATTGGAGTTACAGAGCAAACAGAATATCATAAATGCTTGTTAAGCCATGGTGACGCAGTGGTTAGAATGCAGTACTGCAAGCTACTTCTGCTGCCTGCCAGCTGCCTGCAATTGGGCAGTTCAAATCTTGCCAAGCTCAAGGTTGACTCAGCTTTCCATCCTTCCAAGGTGGGTAAAATGAGAACCCAAATTTTGGGGGGAAATATGCTGACTCTCTAAACCTGTAGAGAGAGGACTGTAAAGCAGTATATAAGTCTAAGTGCTATTGCTATTGCTAAGGTTCAGCAGGCATTGGAAAGTGTTCAGAACAGACATGGTGAACCCACATATGGCCTTGGAGAGCTAATAATGCAGTTCCATAAGACTTTAATTTTTTAACATTATTTTGTCATTTCTAACAATAGTTACTATATTATATAGTATATAGGAGCCCTGGTGGCTCAGTGGTTAAAGTGCAATATTGCAGGCAAAACTCTGCCCACAGCCTGGAGTTCTATCTTGATGGGCTCAAGGTTGACTTAGCCTTCCATCCTTCTGAGATTGGTAAAATGAGGACCCAGATTGTTGGGGTCATTATGCAAATAACGCTTTTAATCTAACCCAGAGAGTGCTGTAAAATTCTATGGGATGGTATATGAGTCTACATGCTATTGCTATTACATATTGTATATGCAGACCAAGACAATTACTCTTCCCTCACTGAAGCCCAATCAAGCCAAAAGGCTGGATACGCCTGGCTTAAAGTCTTCCAAATTTTGTAATATGTAGCTGAGCATAACCCTTTGTTATGTTAAAAACCTGAACAGCTTTTTATCCCAATAGACAAATTTACAAAAATGAGATTACTTACAGATGATTTCTAATGCCTAGAGTTGTTTTTCCCCTATAAAATTTCATATTTTAAAACTGGGCTGGATAGCTTGTGAACCAAGATCTCTAGCATATCTTGATTAATACCCATGAACTATAGCCTGGCAAAAGATTAACAATTTTCCTGCCTCTTCTGTTTTGGGAAGAAAACCAAAATAGAAAAGCTACACCACTGCAAATTTGCCTAAAGAAAAACAAGAAAATTTTGAGTAGGTGGAATTCTTTGGTGTGATGGAAATCATGATTGTGCACATTGTGAAAAGATTTTGAACAAGTGCTTCATTATGTTCTTGGGGAAAAAATATATGGTTGCTTTAGGAAGCTAACTTATTAAAACTAATATGATTCTAAAAGCAGTTACACCATTTTTTCAGATGCTCATCGAAGTTGGAAAAGTTTGGGTTGCTTTAATGAACAACAAAGAGATGCCATGTTGCTGTGAAGTCCAAAGCACTTCTGAAATATGCATAGTCCTATTATATTTCAGAAAATTATAAAAATGGAATTCAGGTAGGTGTCAGGTTTCCAAGTGATGAAATCCATTTTAAAAGAAAAGTACAAAGTCCATCTTTCAAAAAGATTTCTTTTATTTAGGAAAACATCAAATTGGCAAACTCCATGGTAATTCTAGATCTAACCCAGACCGGAATTACCCCACAATATTAGAAGTTAGAAACAACCCCCCAAAGTCACATTCTCCAATAGAAGTAATTCAACGTTGCTTGATGTCATAAATCTCACCACCTGCAGGACCCAAGAATGGACAGCTTGTTTCGCATCGGGAAAGAAGATCACCTAGCCATAACATTCTCTTTATCTCCTCTCCTCCCCCCTTAGGAATGTGTCAAGCCCCAAACCCTTCCCCCCATGACTACCACAGCGAAAAGAAGAAAAAGAATATATACTGAGACAAATGAAAATGGCTACACTTATGTCAATTTTGGGCTTGACAGGCTGCCCTCCCTCATTAGAAAAGAAACCCCTGTAATGACATAAAATACACAAAGATTGAAATTAGGTGAAATTAGGTTAAATTGTGGCTGAGGGTGTTTGTCATCTTGTATTTTTTGGATCTGTGCTGCCTTATTCAAAGCCTTTTTTGTGTTTTCCCGAGAGTCTTTAATTGTGTCCATCTACTCAGTTACTGACATAGATGGCAGGGAGTCCCTTGGTAATTCAGGCATAGGAACAAACTGCATCCCAGTATTGATTGGGAAAGGTATTAACCTAGTACTACTATGTACAGCATTATTATAAGTAACCTCTGCAAATGGCAGCAAATCAGCCCAGTTGGTTTGTTGATAATTTATATAACATCTCAAATATTGTCCAATAATTTACTTAATCTTCTCAACCAATCCATTGGTCTGGGCATGGAAGGCTGAACTCAGACCTTGAGAGGATCCAATTGCTTGTATGAATTCTCTCCAGAATTTTGCAATAAATTGTAACCCTTCTATCTGAAATGATTCTGCGAGACACTCCATGTAGTCTATATATATGATTCACAAACATTTTGGATAATTTTCTGGCTGATGGTAGACCTTTCCATGAAATAAAATGAGCTTGTTTGGAATATAAATCCACTACAGTCCAAATTATTGTGTGCCCCCCCCCATTGGAAAAGAAACCCCTGCAACGACATAAAATACAGAAAGATTGAAATTAGGTTAAACTCAATCATACAATGCACATTTTTAACCTCCTCTGCAATTCGGTTTTGGCTTGTGTGGATATTTTTCATGGAATTTCCTCACCAATCTATCATATAGATTATAAGCTTGTAAAATACTAAGGTTCCTAGATTTTATCCAATTGAAATTAAAATGATGCAAATGTTTTACTTTTTCAAATAAACATTGAGAGAATTTGAAGGCAAATACGAGTATCATAAACATTTTATTTTGTAAACAATGAGAGAGAGAAAGGATGGAGGGAGGGAGAGAGAGAGATTCAGATCTCCCTTGAATTTCTTGCTTCTTTTAGGGATAATGGGTTAGCTGAATCCAGTTTTCAGATTCTTTTTTTTTTAATTAAACAAATTTTATTCAGTTTTTCACATAAAAACAAAAATCTCTTTTTAGTGGACAGCATATTTCTGAGTCATCACTTTTACATACAACATGACAGCAGTTATACATTCATATATGCATACTTAATTCTATTATTACCTTTTCCATTCCAAATTTTCAGGAAGGAGAGAAACAAACAAATTAATTCTAGCCTCTTTCAATTAATCTCAATTGAAAACATCTTTTTGGGTTTGCATTTCAATTTATTTTCAAATATAATCCTTTAATATTTATTTTTAAAAATAAAGATAAACAATATATGTTTTCTGCCTAATAATAATAATGATAATGTTACCAATGTCTCTTTCCTTCCTTTTATAGTCTATGTTAATTTAATTAAATTTAAGTAGTTTCTTAATGCTGTCATATTCCCTTTTCCATCAACACAATGCTTTTTAAATTCTATTCTAGATTAATACAAGTTTTAACACTAAAGAAAAAAAACAAGTGTACGTTTCGCCCCCCTTTTACTGCTTTGGAGTATGACACCTCAGTGGTTTAAAAATATAACCTTTTATTCTCTATACTGATTCCCTAATAACCCATTATTTTTAAGAAGTTACAATAATAATCATTAACATCTTTTCATTTGGGATTCCCGCAGAATATTTCCCCCCTTGATTTTTTTAATAGAGTTATCTAGTAATCTATCCGCTCCTTTTAATAATCTATATACCCTATATCTCTAAAAATATTTTTTAATTGCAAGATATTATTCTTGTTACCGCCTTGTCATTCTGCATAATACCCTTTTTAATTCATGCAACGCATTATCTCTGAAAAAACAATTTCTTTTCAATGTTTTAGACTATTTCTGTATTTTCTTTATTTCATAGCACCTGTTTCTCACTGCTTCTCTCCCGCACTCTTTGCCCCATATCTTTCTCATTGCCAGTTATATCCCTCTCTTTCTTGATAATCTTCTTTTCCCCTTTTCTGCTGGTCTTTTCTGCCTTCTCGACTCACAGGTATTCCCCTTTTTTGATTTGCCTTCTTAAATCTTCAACTTTTTAGCCCTTCCTTCCTTTCCCCACTTCTTTGTAGTTGTTCTTTTGTGTTAATTGTCTATTTAAATGTCTTCTCCTTGCAGTCACTCTCTCCTCCCAAAAAGCTCACTCTTCTTGTTCTTACAAATGCGCATTTCATTTTTTCTAACACAGAGCAAAGTGCTTCACCTCTTTCCTGGTCAGTATTTCTTCTCATATTTTAAGTTGCAGTTTTTTAATTCCCAAAGAGATTATCATCATTACACACTCTTATATTTTAATAATTGGTTGAAAGTCCACAAAAAAACACTTTTACTTTCCTTCTTTCTTCTTTGCAATTTTCTAAAGTTCTCATTATTCCAGCCCAGGGACTATACCGAAAAACATTCAATCAATCCCAACAGTTCAGTTTTTCCCTTGCTTTTTTTTATTTATTCTAAGTTAGCTTTCACTTTTAAGATTCTTACTTTGTTTCAATTTTCTTTAAATGTTTATAATCAGCACGCAGTTCATATTCAGAAACAGGATGATTTCCGCTTTTGTTTGAGCTCAAGTTTTTGTCAGAATGATGGCAACTCTCCATTTAATACAAAGTCTCTTCACCTTTTTCCGCCCTTAATTTTTTTCAATTAGGGTTTTTTGAACCTCAATATTCCAGCACAATCCAGTGTCCATTTGTAAATTTTATTATTATTAATTTTTTGACAATCTTTAAGATCGCAGCTTTATTTTATGGCCTTGTTTATTGCCAAAATATTTTAGTTCCAATTTAGTTAAATCTTTAGTATTCCGGCTTCTTCTTTTCCCAGTTCCCAAAGCCCACTTAGCTGTCAAAAAATATTTTTCTTATTGTTTTTCCTGTCCGCTTTGTAAATTTCACCTCTCACTTTTCTTTTCTTAGAATTCAATGTTTAACCCATTATATGCCCAGGGTACGTTTTGTTTTGTTTGTATTGGCCACAGTTTGTCCTGGTTTCAGATGTTACTCCACCTCTTTCTTCCCTCCTGCACAAATCTTAGTCCAGCTGAGTCCTCCTCTTTGGGGTGGCCATTTTAGACCACTGCTGCAGTCATCTTCGGGGGGAAAAAGACCAAGCCCAGGGGGGGAGATGCGGCTCCCCTCAACCTGGCTTATGGCTTCCCCTTACTCTACCACCCCTCCAAGGCAGCTTCAGCTCCTAATTGTGATGATCGGGGCTCTGCAACAAAAGAGCAGGGACCATAGCCGCAGAGAGTCGCGGCCTACGGTCCATCAGCGAGGAGGGCTCAACCTGGAAGTCCCAGTTCTCAGATTCATAATTTTCTTTCTCATGTATTAAATATTTAATATATAATATGTTGATATGCCATTTTTAGATTTCTTGTTAAATTTAAATAATTTTAATTGCTTGTTATAAATCATATTTTTATTTTTTTATTCACCTAGAGAGCATGAGGATTAAAGTGGTACCAATAGCAATAGCACTTATAGATTTACATACCACTTTATAGTGCTTTACAGCCTTCTCTAAAGCAGTTTACAGAGTCAGCATATTGTCCCCAACAATCTGGGCCCACATTTTACTCACCTTGGAAGGTTGGAAGGCTGAGTCAAACTTGAGCCTGGTGAGATTTGAACTACCAAATTACAGGCAGCTGATAGTCAGCAGAAATGGCCTGCTGTACAGCACTCTAACTATTGTGCCACCGAGGCTCTTAGATAGGCAGATAATTTTGCATAAATAAATACAATTAAATAAAAATCTTACAACTTACCATGATATAATCTTTCAGCAGTTTATACCCAGGGACAAACGGGAAAGATGCTCACAGTCTATGTTGACAATTATTTTATTACCACATTGCAAATGCAAATCTTTCTTTATATTACTGACCCTTGGCCTTGCTTAGTCTCCAAGACACTTGTCTCAGATATATTTAATTTAGAGGGTCAAAACGTGTGCTGTTATATTTTAATCAAAATAAAAAAAAAACATATTTCCTTTCTGAATTTCAGAGTTGTTAGAAGGCCATTGCTAGAATTTATATTTTATTGTCTGCACCAACATGTTCTTTCTTTGAATCAAACATTTTTCTCACTTTCTCAAAATCATTCTAATTTTGTAGGCAGAGCATTTTGTCTTTATCAGAAAATATGTACATCACTAGTGGCTGCACAAAAGAACTCTCTTGGTTGTGGGCAATGTTTAGCAAAATTATAATGTGTTGAATATAGATTTGAGTTTCCATTTCTACAGAGCAGTTACCTGAGCATCATCATCTGCAACAGTGGTGGTATTCAATTTGTTTTTACTACTGGTCTGCGGGCATGGCTTGGTGGGCATGGCAGGGGAAGGATACTGTAAAATCTCCATTCCCTCCCCACCCCACTAACCTGCNCTGGGACTTGGGAGGCAGAGAATAGATGGGGGCGGGGCCAGTCAGAGGTGGTATTTGCCGGTTCTCCGAACTACTCAGTATTTCTGCTACAGGTTCTCCAGAACTGGTCATAACCTGCTGAACACCACCTATGATCTGCAAAAGGAAACTGTATTTTTAATGCTTTGTGGTTGCAGCCTTGTCTTCATTTCTTATTTTCTGCATTGTTTTTCCCATTCATTTCCCACAAAGAAAAGAGACAATGTCATGATCTTCACTAAATTGTCAGGAGGATGAATTCAGTTAGATTGAAAAGGCCTCTAAAACACTGGAAGTGTTACAGAGATTGTTTTCATTAATTATAGCGTGACTGCTATGTAAGTATATTTATGCACAGTCCAAATTAGACCCAGACTGATAAAATATGAAGTTTCTGTACCATAGATATTCCCTGATCATGTGGAAAGCACATGTCTACTGGGTGGGAGACAATTGTGGGCATATGCTGTACATTCTTGCAGCACGATCACCCACAGAGGCTGGTAAGGAGATTGAGGAGTTGAAGATTTGGGCCTGAGTTCAAATCCGAAATAACCCTACCCTCTCCCATTTTCTTAATTCCATTGATTAATAGGCATTGTAAAAGATCGCCTCAAAGAAAAAGTTTGCAAAGCTCACAGTGTGCTGTAAAGAAAGAAAATAAACAGGGCAAACCTAGGACAATAGCTATAATGAAAGGACAATAGCTATAATGTCACAAAAGCTGAGCATTATCTAGATGAACTGGAGTCAGTACAGAAGCATGCCTTCTTTCACTCATCCTGAGCAATAGCTATCTTGGCTAGAAGATTATGAGAATTGTAGTTTTAATACACCTGGCAAACGCTAAATATATTAAAGTGAAGTTCTGGTATACAAAGACCAAATATTAAAGACTCTCAAAACAAACTCTTGTTAGATATACATTTCCCAGCTATAATCTTGATGGATCCCTAAACCCACCTCATAAATTAGATTTGTAAAGAGAGTAATTATCTTTAAAAAAAAACATATCTGCAATGCTGGGTGTGTCAAAAAGGGAGACCACAAGATTCAAATGAAGATTTAAAAGGCTGAATCTGTATTTTAGGTCAGTTCTTCATCTCTAACTTAGTTCTAAACCAAGTCTCCTTATTCTTATTCTGAATATTGACATAATGTGTAAACTGAACATTCAGCAGTCTCAGAAAAGGCCATGCCAGTTGGGGAAGGCTTGGATTTGAAACCCACACTTCAACCTGGAGAATTTCAAGACTGAAAATGGCTAGACTAGTGGCTAAGGTTATAGCAGTGATACAATAACTTGGAGTTTTCAATATAAAAAGAGATAGTCTAGTACTCGCTACAGTTCTGCAGAAGTATTGAACATCACCCAAATACAACTTACATGTGTAAGACTCACATATTCCAGACCAGTCCTATAATCCACACCGCAAGATGCTAAAAATTCCATCAGCAGGTTCAAAAATGCACCACATAACTCCAGATGCCTAAGATGCACAGTAGAGTAGAAAACAAATTTTCTTTTCTGGCAACCTTCAGCCCTTCTCCAACTCTGGGCTCCTATCATAGTTGACAATTTTGAGAGGGAGACCTTCTTACTACCTCTATAAACAGCTGAAGGTTAACTTGCTGCATAAGATCTCACTAAGCTTTAACACACAATTCTTTTGCCTTAGTATAGGAATTTCTATTGTTTTTCTGTACATGAACTGTTATATCAGTATCAGAAATATTTGAAGGCTACACACAGAGGTGGCATTCAGCAGGTTCTGACCAGTTCTGGAGAACCAGTAGTGGAAATTTTGAGTAGTTCAGAGAACTGGCAAATACCACCTCTGACTGGCCCCACCCCCATCTATTATCTGCCTTCCAAGTCCCAGCTGATCGGCTGGGTCTTCTTTTGTTGCCCTGCAACAAATGCTGGAAAGCAGGTTAGTGGGGTGGGGAGGGAATAGGGATTTTGCAGTAACCTTCACCCAGGAGTGGAGTGGGAATGGAGATTTTGCAGTATCCTTTCTCTGGAATGGAAGTGGGAATGGAGTGGGAATGGAGTGGAGTGGGAATGGAGATTTTGCAGTATCCTTCTCACCCACCAAGCCACGCCCACAGAACTGTAGTAAAAAAATTTGAATCCCATCACTGGCTAAACAAATATGAAGGGTCATTAACATGGCATGCATGAACCCTTAGAACCTCACAATTGATTAAACACCAATTATTTTTTAAATAAAAATGATGAGTTCACAAGGTCACCAATTACATTGAGATTTGCCATTTATTGTGAGAATTCAAGGTTCTTGCCTAGAAGCTAGTAAGATTCTGAATATGCCTCACAAACGTTTGATAAGGAGATTTGGCCATTTAAAAAAATGTTCAGTATTTTATTCTGCCTACTTGTAGTGGCTTCACCGAACATCTATCCATCTTTAGATTTTGAGACTTATAAAACAAATTCTGTAAACACAGCCAACGATTTGTAGCTTGTTTGGTAAACCATGGTTATGCAAAACAATGCTTCATGAAATTAGCAAATCCAGTCTGTGTGTATACCCTAACTGTCTATTGAGGATTTTTTCTTTTTGTTTTGTTTCAACATTTCCATATTTTACTCTGCATGCAGTTTAGAAAATGTTCCAGCGTACAAACATGTACCAGAATGAAAAGGACTTTCTAATGCTGTGTACATAATTTAGGAGATACTCCAGCTAATGGATTAAGAGACTATTTTCAAATGGAATTCTTCACTGCTTTGGCCATGAAGCAGAAATCTGAGCTGCAGAAATGGCATAAAGCTGCTAAATTAATGAACAGAAGGAGCATATTCTGGAGCACATTAATTTCAGGTACCCTTTCCTGGGGTGAAGATGCTATTTTAATAAAAGGATTGAAGGCAGGGAAAGGAATGCACGAAGGATAGAAGCCACTAAATTGATGCTGATATAGAAGGATGTGTAGGATAATTCATTGCATGGATTCAAGCCACATCACTAGAACAAGTTGGAAGCCCAAGCTAAGAACAGGAACAATCAATAGATATTACTTCTGAGAAGTCTGCAGGACAGAGAATCCAACCAAATCAGTATCACCCAAGCCAATCTTAAACTGCCACAAGAGGACATCTCATCATTCATGCCCATTGTGTTTTCTTGGGGACTATTACAAAAACAAAAGATACCTATTCACTTCCTCCATGTATTCTGTGTGAAAGTGTGAAAAAATAAATGCTTCATCTCCTGGGGTCTCCCATCCACTTTTCAAGCCACCAAGCCAAGAACCTTAGAGAAGAGGAAAAATAAGCAGCAATTCAAAGCAGAACATGATGCTTTGTTCCACCTGGAACCCACACAACATTAACACAATTGAATGGGTTCAGAGGTATTTCTCGAGAAAAGTACTCCACTCCTCTACTCACAATAGAATTCCCTAGGCCTCCTGGCTTGAAATTTTGGGCTTGGACAGTCTGGAACTATGCCACCTGCAATCTGATCTAAGCATAGTACACAAAATTTTGCCTGTCAATGACTCCTTCAGCTTCAAGCACAATAATATATGGGCAAACAATCAATATTAACTCAAGGTAAATCACTTCAAACTTCAGCAACAGAGTGGCCAATGCCTGGAATGTCCTACCCGACTCCGTTGTCATAGCCTCAAACCTTCACAGATTCAACCTCAAACTGCCTACCATGGACCTCACCCCATTCTTAAGAGGTCCTTAAAGGGGGCGTGCATAAGCACACCAGCGTTGCCTACTGTCCTTGTTTTACTGTTCCCATTTATCTGTATTCACTTCCTTTGTTCATGTTCATACCTATACTTGTTATTTTGCACATGTTTGACAAACAAACAAATAAATGTAGAAATTTTGTCAGACTCCATAACTAAAAATGAGACTTCTGATCATGCTTAAGAATATCTTTAAGAGCCAGGAGTTGCCAGGGTTGAGAGTTTTCTTTGAACATCATGTATCCTGAAGAAATTGAGAAAATGTTGACCGCAGACAAATGGAAGACTTTTATGCCCCAAAGCAAAGGTGGTATTCAGCAGTTTCTGACCAGTTCTGGAGAACCGGCAACGGAAATTTTGAGAAGTTCAGAGAACCGGCAAATACCACCTCTGACTGGCCCCGCCTCCTCCTGAGTCCCAGCTGATTGATTGGGTCTTCTTTTGTTGCCCTGCACAGGAGAACAGAGCTAGAAAGCAGGTTAATGGGATGGGGAGGGAATGGGATTTTGCAGTAACCCTTCCCCCAGGAATGAAGAGGGAATGGGAATTTTGCAGTAACCATTCCCTGCCATGTCCACCAAGCCACACCCACAGAACAGTAGTAAAAATTTTTGAATCCTACCACTGCCCCAAAGGTGCTTCCTTCTTGCAGAGCAAACTTTCTCTTTCTATGTCTTCCTCCAACGCATCGATTTCGAAGCAAATCCACCATTTTTAACAACGTCCTTTCAATTGTAATTGTGACTTTGAATGATTTTTAAAAATAGAAATCACACAGCTTTCTATTTTGTAGGAAGCTACACAATATTTGATCTATTGTGTAGGAAGCAACACAATATTTGATCTTCAAATATTTTACAGTAGGCCACCCAATATTTTTCACTGGGTGTCTGTAATGAGCTGAAACAAAGGCAATAAAAATCAATGAAAAAGTTTTAAGTGGCAGTGTTGTCATCAGCTGCCAACAAAATTGAATCACATATTAACACTATTTCCTTTCCTGGAACTGCCTAACATTTTGCACATCAGTTTTTGAAGAAAAAAGAGAGAGAGACTTGGAAACAGACAAAGAAAGAGAATTATAAGAACAGAAATATTGTCATATATTTTTATTAAATCAGAAATATCCCTTTATCTTTAAGGATTGTCTTATATACATATAAATATAAAGATTCTGG
This sequence comes from Laticauda laticaudata, assembly GCA_004320025.1. Lineage (NCBI taxonomy): Eukaryota > Metazoa > Chordata > Lepidosauria > Squamata > Elapidae > Laticauda > Laticauda laticaudata. The sequence goes on from BHFT01004099.1 coordinate 14,212, forward strand.
TTCATTCTTTCATGCCCAGTGGTGCTCAGCCCAGCTAGGCATGATCAGAATAATATAGATGTTTGAAGAATCCTACTTTTGCAAATATATGAAGACAATTCTGTTTCCTGGACCAATGTAGAAATCATAACTTTATTTTCCATGGTTTTCATATTTCCCAGTTATCTATTCTGAGAGTAGACCTGTTTCAAACCATGTTCTGAAAATACGTATTTAAAATTTGTATTTTGGGGTAAATTACACATTAATGTAGAATTTGGAGCACGTTCTGGACTGGAAACAAGTCTGATTGGGCCATGTCTACAAAGAATCTGGGAAAGGAATTTTTGGAGACTACTTACAGTTTGTTTTACATTAATGAAATTAGGAAATTATTGAAAATGAGTATGTGTTGCTCAGGAATGGTGTGTTGAATTGTTAAAGATCTCCGAGCTTGGTTTTTTAATTGTAGCCATTTTTTTTAACCTCCTCAGTTAATAATAACAGTTCAGTAGTTTTGAAGAAGCATAGATGATTGTTGGCAGGGGTTTTATATTCTTTTGTCTTTCCTGTTGTGTACATGCTTGGAAAAATTGTCCTGTTTTGCAAGTCATTGATGCTTTGTTGATGATAGGTAATTTATTTAGCTGGAAAGCCTGTAGTTCTTTCTTAGTTGTTGCTTCCTGTTTGTTTAGTGATATTGATATTGGTGATGTAATGTAGGAGGATGTTGTTCTTTTCTTCTCATTGTTGACTCCGTGGTTGAGTTTCAGTTATGACATTAATAAAGGGATGGCTCTAGTTCATCTAGAGTCTGATTCGAAGTGTTGTCTGATTTTTGAATAGAATAGAATAACAGAGTTAGAAGGGACCTTGGAGGTCTTTTAATCCAACCCCCTGCTTAGTCAGGAAACCCTACACCACTTCAGACAAATGGTTATCCAACATCTTTTTAAAAACTTCCAGTGTTGGAACATTCACAACTTCTGGAAGCAACTTGTTCCACTGATTAATTGCTCGGTTAGGAAATTTCTCCTTAGTTCTAAGTTGCTTCTCTCCTGAATTAGATTCCATCCATTGCTTCTTATCCTGCCCTCAGGTGATTTGGAGAACAGCTTGACTCCCTCTTCTTTGCGGCAGCCCCTCAAATATTGGAACACTGCTATCATGTCTCCCCTAGTCCTTCTTTTCATTAAACTTCATATGTTTTAGCCTCCAGTCCCCTAATCATCTTTGTTGCTCTTCTCTTCTCTTTCTAGAGTCTAGTGTAGTGACTAAAACTGGATGCAGTATATGGAAGGCATGTTGTTTTGTGTTGAATTGATGCCTAAATTTAAGATAGTTGTTTATGTCTTTTGAAAGCCATAATCAGGGATAAAAAGTAACTAAATACACTTCGTCTGCCAAATACCTGCCAGCAATTAACATATGGTTCAATTTCCTTTATTGTATCACACATAATTTTCAAGAAAAATATCTCCCTATGCCTATGGAGAAAAGTTTTCAATCAGTCTGGGTTACCTGTTCTAACATATGCCAGTGAAACATGGACATTAACTTCACAATTGACACAAAAGCTCCGAGTGGCATAAAGAGCCATGCAAAGATATATGCTCAGCATTACAAGGCAAGATAGAAAGTCTTTCACATGGATTAGAACAAACAAAAGTATACAATAGCATCAAGAGAGTAAAAGAATTACTCAGGCAGGTGAAATAAGGCAGTCATAGAATGGATCCCACTTGATAAAAAGCATCCACAAAAGTATCTAAAGGAAGATGGATTGACGACATCAGCAAGTATTGTGGGTCCAATTGGCAAAAGAAAGCTCAGGACCATATAGGTTGGAAACATGTGGAAGAAGTCTTCAACCCACAGTGGATATACAATGGCTAGAATGAAATGAAATCAAGAATAAGTCAATATGTCTTTTGATGATTACTTGGTTGGACTGCCATGTTACTAACAAGCTGAATAGATATTTTGTATGTATTTGTATATAGAAATACATTTAAATATGGGAAATGTGTCTAAAAAGAAGCATGGGGTCCCTCTGCATTATTTCTGTTTGTTAAATAGGCAAAAAAATCCTTCCCAGTTTATTTATTTATTCTATTTGTATTTGGCCAAACCGGTAAAGATTTACAATGTTGCCAAAACATGTAGCTGTACTGTAAGAAAAGTCAAAGTTGGCCTTTCGTTGTAAAAAGGCTAGACATATTGGTCTATTATACTACAGATTTCTGGAAGAGGCTGCAGTTAGAATAAAACCCATCTAAGTACAGTCCAGTTCCCCAAAAGACTGAAAGTCAATAATTTTAATCCAGTGCAGAGATAATCAATAGAGATAAGTGCAAAGATAAGCATAGATATAGTCACAAAGCTTAGAATACAAGAAAGATCAACAGAAGATTTGAAGAATTAAAAATGGCTTCCTCCATTTTTTTCATCAACTTCTATTCTCATGTAAAAAGACTCTGTTTTTCTATGTAAAATGAAATTTTACAGGATTTAGCAGATCTGGCTATTTCCCCCCCCAAGTAAATCATAGAAAATCATCAGGGATATTTCAAGCTCATCAATCCTGAAGTCTTGCTTGATTTACTCTTATTCTGATACATTATAAACTTTCTGATTTTTGAACAGTTTTCTCTATCTACATAAAACTGCCAAATAATATTTACCTCGGGACTTTAACTGTATTGCTGCCCACCTTACAGACTATATAAAATTGCAAATATGGGTGAGATGTAACCTGATCACAGCTATTTTCTTTTTACTTGATTCTTTAAAACTGCCTATTTCTTAGCAACTCAGTGTTTGCAAAGTCGCTAAAAATGAGACTATTGCCTGTCAGCACTTGCAGCTTTTAAAAAACATCAGAAGAAGGCTAATTACAGTAACTTGTAAAAATATTGCTGATGCTGCCAAAATGAATGGAAATTAAAATTTTGTAAGGTTTAGAGAAAGTGATCAAGAGATTAGTCCAAAGGCCTTGGGAGCAAATGAAGAAAACTTGGGTACAATCTGTACAAGAATCCTCCTTCTGAAAATGTATTATTTCCAATTGCTGACAAAATGAACAAAGAAATCTTATTTCTACATCATGGCAGATACTTAAGCACCCTATTTTTCTATTCCAACTTTGCAATGTTTCTGCAAGGTAAACTAATAGGAGGAAAATTTAAGAAGATATTTGTTGCAAGCAAAATTGTAGCCAAAGGTTAATTGGGTACATAAATTGAAGACATTGCATTGTGAAATAAGGAATTTTGCTTATGATCCTATGCATAACATACAGGACAGCATTAATAAAAGATAGTTCTGTGCAGATTATCTATTCTGACTTAGGAGAAGAACATCAAAGATGATTTAGGGGACTGTAGACTAAAACGTCTGAAGAACAATTGAAGGAACTGGGTATGTTTGGTCCAGTGAAAAAAAAAAGACTAGAAGTAACATGATAGCAGTGTTACATTCAATATCTAAAGCCCATGTCACACTGCACCAACGGATGCAAAGAGGATGTAAAACGGACAAAAAAGCTTGCCATCCGTT
>BHFT01004100.1:0-59793 GCA_004320025.1 Laticauda laticaudata
AAATTTTCTCGTCCGCTGTGTCCTTTTTACATACTTTTTGCATCCGTCGGCCTATGTGACAGGCCCTTTAGAAAGTAGGGGATTCATAAAGATTGTGATAGGACCACAGGGAAGAGGAGTGAGGACAATTTCAAAAGTTTTAACAGGATCCTTTTAATTTACTTAATATAACATAGCATTACATTTTACATAAAACTGATAATAGTGCACCAATGTTGGTAACTGTCAATATTTTCATTAAGGCTCAAATAGGTTTTTTTTTTGGCACCAGAGTTATCATCAAAATCAATTCTTTTTCAAACTTTTAGTAGCCAAAGGCAGCAAAAGGTATCTTTGGTGAAACCAGAGAGAAAACCTGGCTGCTGAATTTCAGCCATGCAATCAGAAGATGTCCTGGATGGGCCACGAAGTGATGTCAGAGGCCACATACAGCCATCCAGGGCATTTTCACTTGCTCACTCAAGTAAAATTAATTATGGTGCTCTTTGTTTTTGCCTTTTATCCCATTTTGTAATGTGGGGGCTGGCTAGGGATGCAGCAACCCTGCCTTTGCTTCCCATATAAAGCTGCAGCAAGAAGATGTCACAGTGGCAATGACCTTGCTCCTTTGTCTCTCTCTCTGCATCCTTCAAGTGGAGGAGAGGTCAGGTATGGGGGGAGGTGGGCATGATCTGCATGCCTAGTACAAAGAAAGGGGGAGCAGGGAGGTGCCTCTGCCTGGGATTTCATCCCTTTTGCATTGCAATGTTGTTCTCAAGATCTCCTGTACAGAGCAAACAGCTTTTGGTCCTCCTAGCAGCTCTCCACACAAGGGTGCTCCATCAGGGGACCAACTCCAATGGCAACACTAACCCAGATCCTTTGTTGTGGCCAAAAGTAGAAAGCCAAGAAATTACAGGGAGTCCTCGACTTAGGACTACAATTGAGCCCAACATTTCTGTTGCTAAGCGAGACCATTGTTGTGAGTTTTGCCCCATTTTACGAACTTTCTTGCCACTGTTGTTAAGTGAATCACTGCAGTGATTAAATCAGTAACATGGTTGTCAAGTCAATCTGGCTTACCCATTGACTTTGTCAGAAAGTGGCAAAAGGGAAATCACATGACCACGAGACACTGCAACTATTATAAATATGAGTCAGCTGTCAACCATCTAAATTTTGATGATGTGACCATGGGGGTCACATCATCCTGCAACAGTCATAAGTGTGAAAAATGGGCATTTTAAGTGTTGTAACTTTGAATGGTCAATAAATGAACTGTTGTAAGGACTACCTGTACTTTCTTTTTGTAATAAAGTTGTATATCGCAATTCTCTTCCCTTTTGACTTCATATTGTTCCAATATATATTTAAAGGTTTCAGGGTTGCAACCCTCAGACTAATGAACAAAACCTCCTGTGGCCCCTGTTATAATTTAACATTTAAATTCTCTGAGGAATTTAAGGCCTCAGAGCTGAGCCCTGTCCATCATGATATTCCTTGCTCCTGGGTATCTATCCAATTAAATCATCTTCACATCTAATATATTTGAATTAACCATGTGAATCAGATGTTGCTAAACTCACTGAACATTAACTCGCCAGTGAATTGGCTTACTCTTAATCCAATAGAATAGTGGAATAATGGCTTTGTATGCATGCTAATAGAATTATTGTTAACATATGTCTTACTAGGAAACAAGGCTAATGGCATTTGTATAGATGCCAAAATAACATGACTTTCTAACTTTCTTTATAGAGTAACCACTTCTCTGTTTTATCCTAAATCTGTTTTATCCTAAATTATCCTAATTTAAATCTGGAAAGGCAAATCTATGCAAGAAAAAATATGGGACAATGGTTTTTTTTAAAGCTCATAAATAGAGTACTTCACAATTTTGAGCAACACCAGCAGGCCAAACACCCTATCATTAGTGGATTACAGGATTACAGTGCAATGTGACATACCAAATTCACACAGTTCTGATTTTACTATAATCTAGCATTTCTTATGATGCAAGAGTAAACAGAGGCACACCCTATTAATTTTAAATATACATTACTTCGCACTGGGAATACTGCTGATGTTGCTATCCCTTTCCAAATATTGTATGGGTGAGGATAGATGAAACTGCCATCAAATCTTTCTTCTAGATTTGATTTTTCTTTAGAAGTTTATCTGAAGAAATTTGTCAGTTCTGATATTTTTTTTTAAAAAATCTTTCTTCTGATCTAATTCAGTAAATGGCTCTATTTTTTGAAGTATTTCTATCAGCCTGCCATACATCGTCATAGATATGGAATTTGACAGGAACTTGACTGAACACATAGGGAAATCAAATTCAGAATTTTAAGAGCTACACATTCACTTTTGCTTCCTTCAATCTTCTTTTCATCATACCTAAAATTTATTTTTTATATGGAAGATATCTTTCAAACAAAATTCTCATGGATCATTATTACTGAACAGACTGCTATAATTCTATAATTTGGTCAAGCACTACTGGTACACAAATTTATACAAACTTATTTTTAATCAGGCAAGTTAAAAAGTAGCTGAATTAAAATGGGATTATCAGAAACCTCATATTATATCGGGTCTGATTGTTTTCGTATTTTTTAAAAATAAAATAAAAATAAACATAGGACCTATAAACATTAGATGTTTATTTTGCATACAGAATATTAAGTTCAATGTTGGGAGCAGATATAGCACGCAAAACATGCATTGTATTTCTGCACAACAACAGTTTTTGTTCATTCCACTTGCCTTTTTTGTATAGCATATTTGGTTCTCCTCTTTGCCACCTCCAGAAATCATGCTTCAGAGAATAAAAGCAAGACTGATTTAACATGTAATTGGTCTGGCTTGTAATACTGAGATTATATTGGGGATGACCTCTGATTGGATCACAATGTGGGAGATCTATCTCTCCAAGCCTTTACATATCTTTTGGTGACCTTCAATATCTTTTATCAAGGTACACTTTTGGACCAGCTTGGTAGTAGGGCACGATATTGCAGTGGTTCTCCTCTTTCTCCTGAGGCTGGTTCCAGTTAGAGAAATCAAGCCCTAGGCCTCTGTTTTGCCTCAGGGCTCAACTCTCATCCCATTCTTATTTGACCTTTGTTAGCATGAGATTATATACCTTTGCCCCATACTATTCAAATAATGTCATTTGGTTTCTCCCCCCACTGCCGGGAGACTGTGAGAGTCTGAATGGGGAAGAACAGATTGTAGCTCAATCCTAGGAAAATTCACTGGACCCTCTGGATATAAAGATCTTCCATTTTTTAACTCTAGGTGATATAGGACTCCCTCCAGACATAGCTGATGTGCAATCTATGGGTCCTCACAGATTCCTGGCTCCTGCTGGTCAACTAGTGGAATCCAAGAAGCCTGCATTCTGGTCTGATGTACACACAGGTTTGAACTTAAATCAAAGACATCTTTCCTCAAGATCATGATGCAAGGCATTCATTCCTTAAAGAATAAAATGTTCTAAATCTTTTGAAAAGCCCCTTGTATGTTAAACGTTGCTTGACCCTTATATATCTTGACCCTTATATATATGTGTGGACAATTGCCAATATAATAGCCATCGTTTACTCTCTTACAATGCTATGGAAAGCAGTTGATGATATATCCTTACAACTTATCCTCTGATTCTAACAGCATGGGATTTTGAAAGAAACTGCAGTGCTAAGTCAAATGAAAAGTTTTTATTTTAAATAACATGTGTCCACAAGTCAATTTTTGATTCCTCGTGACTGCTTGAAGTAATTAATACCTGCTGTTTTCCTGGCAAGGTTTTTCAGAAGTGGTTTGCCATTGTTTTTCTCCCTAGTGCTGAGAGAGAGTGACCGGCCCAAGGTTACCCATCTGGATTTGTGTCCAAGGTGAGGCGAGTTCAGCCTCCCAGTTTCTACTCTGATGCCCTAATTACGACAGCAAGGCTCTCATAATTTTGATCAATTCTGAATTCTCGACCACTTTATTTGATTTGACTTATATTTTTCATTTGAGACCTCAAACCAGCCAAAATTTCTAATTTTCCCCAATTCTACCACCCTGTAAATTAGGTTGTGATGAGAGGCAACATCTGCCCCAAAAGCATTTGATGAACTTCCTAGGCTGAGGATGAACTATATCCTGGAAATTTAAGAAGTCCAGCACTATACCATCTTGGCTCTCAGCTCTTTCCAGTATGAAGAGAGTTTGCCAAAATGGGAGAACCATTTAAAATTGTGTTGAGATGCTCAGCAGGAGAAAAATGTACCACAATTTGTTCTGATAAGTTTCAGCTAAACAAATCTTATTCTAATGACTGACAACAACATAGGTGATTTTTTTTCCCTCACATAATGTAGAGGTTTCACTTATAACAACTATTTGTCTTTTCTGATTCTGAATATTGTTACCTTGAGTTTCAAGGTCTGATCTTCAGAACATGCGGATATATTTAGCAAGTTGTATCTTTTTTTAAGAAAGTAACCCAAGTAGCTTATTTACTGTTTCTGAATCTAGTGCTGGTTGAAAAATCACTACATGCTACTGTATAAACCCAACTCTTCTCTAGGAAATCCCAGTGAGTTACAGAACAGCTTGTTATTCCAGGTTTAAGTCATTCCAAAATACTGACTGCCAAGAGTAATTAGTCATGTATATATTTCCTAAGAAGAAAATATTCCTACCTGTCTACTGGGAGAACAGAGCAGTCTTCTTAATCATTACGCATAAAACTTAAAAACAGGATTTAGAGTTCAGTGAAGAGTTCCAGCATAGATATAGGCATTTTTCTGGCATGTTAACTCTTTCAATATAGTTTTATTTTTCTTTCCTTTTTTTTTGCCAATGGATAATAAGAAACATCCTTGAGGAAATACACTTTTTCCTCTGTTTCTTCTTATACGTGTGACTGTATGGGCGAATTGGGTTTATTGTTTCTTTAGTTTCCACTCCATAATGGTAGAGACCCATGGTATTTTCATACAATCCTGATTTCAGAAAATTGTATGAACTCAATATTAAAGTGGTGTTAGTCAACCACAAACACATGATTAAGTAAAATGATTTTAGGCTGCAGAAGCTGGGGAACAATGCTTGAGGATGAGGTTCTGGAGTTTTTACTATGCTTGACCAAATAGTAGAATTCAATTATAATATTGCTGGCACTGAAGTAACATTCATTGATCAGTTGCTTTATAAATGGAACAGGATACACCCAAAATGTTCCCTTCAGCCTTTATTTCAAACAGCAAAAAATCTTGGGCTAATCCTCCATTTCAAGATAATACAAGGCTATATTTGTTAGCATTAAAAAAAAATAACTGCAAAGATCACCAATCTAGACTATATTTATGGCACAGGAGGAGGAAGAAGGGGAGGGTATGTAACCCTTCATCTTTTCTTTTATTTATGAAAACCATCCCTAAAAGTGGCTGTGACTAGGGAAGGGAAAATGCTTGGAGGCCATATACAGTATTAGTCTGCCCTCCTGGTCTAATAGATTTAGAAGGTATATATTTGAAAGGGAAAACAAAGTGTGTGGCAAAGGTCTAAGTCTATTCCTCAGGCTGGATTCAGATCTGTCCTACCAGCATTTAAAAAAAAAGAAAATAAATTATGGAAATAGTGTAACAGATTTATTCGTGCTGCATACTTCAAATCCTATGTCTGTTTTATTTGAAAAGGGTTTAAAACAAAACCAAAAAATTTTAGCTTCTGTGTCTGAAACTTCCCACAGGTAGAGATTATCAGTCTGCCCTCAATTTGCTTGTTCCTCCATCCTCCATTCTTTTAAGAAAACACCACTTGAATGAAAATGCCCCACTTTAAATTATCCACTGAGATACAATTTAGGGATGTGAAGGTCCACAGGGAAAAATACAAATTGACAAATTTGAGGGAAGAGGGAGAATCCCTTTTTGTTCTCCACTCCCAGGCCCTACATTCAAAGTGCAGAAGCATTCTATACCCTCCTAGAAAACTAATTTTTCCCCTTGTATAATCAGGCAAATCTAATTTACAAATAAGTCCTCCTATCATGCCATACTGTAGTGGAGAAAGCAGTAGAAAGAGAATATGAGCCTGGATCTTGGTCTCACTATGAATAGCATTCAAAGTCAAGCTATTGTGTCCCTAGTCCAAGTAACAAATGGTAAAAAAAATCCAATTTGAAGATTAATTGCATGTCTATCAATTTTCTTTTCACTTTTTGTACCAGAAATTAAATTAAAAGTCTACTGATCTGTGTTATCTTCCTTTCCTTGGCACATTAGCTATATATTGGTTAGTTTACCATTTAGTTAAACTTAAATTTAATACTATTTTAAAAAATTCTATTTGAATACTATATTATGTACAACAAAAACAAAGAGAATATGATTATCTCTTCACTTCTGATCCACATTTAATATTAATACACACACAGTCGCACTGACACATGTACATACACACTAACTCATTGCTCAAAAGATTAACAGTGGAAAACAATTCATGGAAGACAGTTTGAAGGAATCGTTACTTTATTTTGAATTCCTTTTCAGTTAAATTGGAATTAGAAAGATATACTGTACTTGTAAATAGTTTTAATTGCTGATAGCATAGGCAATTAAGGACTGATTGATCCACATATATGGGTTATCTGCCATTCTTCAAGACTGGAGAATGTCCTTTGGAATACTACATATCAATGATGGCTAACCTTTTCCAGATTGCATGCTGAAAGCGCAATGTGTGCACAACCCCCTCACCCTTGCACATGGACACATAATCCTCTGCACATGTACCACGTGCCTCTGTGGATGCGCATGTGACTCCCCATGTCATGCACCTATGTGCATGTTCTCCCTGCGCCCCCTTCCCCCATGCATGCACATCTCCTATGCATGTGTCTCCCACTGCGCATGTGTGTCAGATACCCGGCAATCAGTTGGCTGGTGGGGGGCACGCACATGCGCAGCGGGGCTCTTCCGGGCAACCTCTTGCATGCTGGCAGAAATGACTCTGCGTGCCATACGTTATAGGCTATATATGAAAATCTATGTATCAGCAAAAACATTGTCAATGGCAGGCTGCTACCATTAGTTCTTGGGAATGTAAACAATTGTTGCAAGTAAATGAATAACAACTGCATATTTTCTAGCATTTTGCGAGCATTTTTTGTGAAAAAAAAGACTACAAGGATTGACTATTGGTGAAAAATCTTCACTGCATCAGAGAAAGTAACCCTGGTTTGATGTCAGTGATTAGAATCCATGCTCAATTCCAAGTGATGCACTGGACATCTTGCTAGACTCTGTCTTGTAAAAACAGTTAATTGTGTTACATCAGCTAGAGACAAAGATTTAAACAATTTACAGAAATAAGAATATGATTTATTTTTCTCACATTAGGTTGTTTTAAATCTGAAGACAGTCTATTAAATGTGAAAACTGACTTTAAAAAAAAACATTATGTTCTCATTATCTTCTCTTGGTATTTTTCTGATATGCATCAACAAAAGAGCACCTGAAATTGTCATCCAGTGACAGACTTGGCTATGTAAAGTTATCCTGACACATTCATTGCCATTGAAATATTAGCTTGTGTGGGAATCTATTCAGTTATGTTTATGACGGTTGTCTATGGCATTTATGGTAATTATCAGGGAAAGTCCTCAATTTCATTGGGAAGGAATCCTTCAGGCATATTAGCTTGAATCATATAGGCAGACTCTCCTACAAACAAAAGAACTAAAAGCATGATTCATTTTATTGCCAGCAACTATGCACAACTGAGTCTTCTGATTCAACTTTTTGAGTTGTTTTATAATACCGTAATGTTGGTATTCAGGCAAATAGAACTGTAGATTATCAATGTTTTTGTAGCCTGCTGGTTTCCAGTTATTTTCTTATGCAGACGTAATTCTACAGAACACAGCAATGAAGTTAATATCTTATTAAAATTAATGAGCTACTCTCCAAACACTTTGGCTACTACAGTTCAACTGTTTAGTGTACTACTGTCTTTGGAATACAGAACATCCATTACAAAGTAATTCTGCTGTTCAGGACGTGCATCTCACCAAAGAATTAGAACATAGATTTGAATGATAATGAAACACACAGCTTTCCAGGGGTTTTCATTGCAGTCATAAACTATACATTAAGAATATAAGAAAGCTGTAATATGCTCTTTCCTAATGAAGGAGAGAAGGAAAATAAATACAAGTGAGCACATAATCAAATAAACCCTTGAATCTTTCCTGAAGTATGATGCTTGGTGAATATATGCCACATTCATAGCTCAGATGCATTTATTAAATCAGTACAATGAACAGATGAACATTACAAACTCCAGTTACCTTGTTCCAATCTACAATTCAGAATATTTTCAAGAGTATTGACAGCTTATGGTTAAAAACAAAAGTTATCCAGTTTTCATCTTTTTTATATAGATGTTACTTCTTAAAAGTATTTTATTGATCACCATCAATAAAATAAAAAGGTACTGATACTAGAACTTGATTCCAGTGTAGTCATTATTTTCCAGTTAAAATAACAGTTGTTTTCAAGTCTCTTCCAGTAGCTTTTAAAAAAGTATCTACATCCCTCCTATCAAAATACATTCAGAAAGTACAAAACACATTGATATATTATAACACTTTAAAACTATCCACCACTGTAACTGATAAAACTGTTATTTTAGTGTAATAAAGTTATTATATTAGTTTTATCAAATGATAATATTCATCAGTTGGTTAAGAGACTAAGTTATAAGAACTCAGTTAAGAACCATCATATGACTTTTCATAGGTAAATAATGCTGTCTTTTTGTTTGTGCGATGTCCATACAAACCTACAAACTTCTCTGTGGAACATTTCCTTAAAAAGCTTTTTAATGGGTAATGGTACAATTATATTTAACAGATTCTCACGAGCACAAAAGCTTGAACTTGAACAGGGTTCGTCAAATCAGATTTTCAAAACTCTAGCATATTTTGCAGATTTATTTATTCATCCAATATTGTGCATTGAATTTTTTTCCCTACATCTCCATTCAAAACATTCTGAGCTTCCCCCAAAAGATTCCAATGTCCTCTACAGAGCATCTCTTTTCTTATAAATTAGAATTGTGAAATTAACAAGTACACTTTTACCAATTGTTCACAGCCTCTTTTATGAAGATTTTAAACACAGTCAACCTTTTTTTTTTAATAAAAAGAATATGGAAATGATTAATTAAAACAATATGTGGCATCTCCTGTAGTCTTTACAGAAATAAAGCATCTCTTGTAAGATGTAAATGATTCAGAAATATTCAGCATCTTATACACCCAACAAGTAGCTGTTAGGCTGAATGCCAAATCCAACATTCCACAGCCTGAAATGCAGCATTCCTTTGTGCAACACTCTTGAAATATTTATGTAAGCAGAACTTGCATTATATAGAACAATATGGAAACAAATTCTGTTTTGCAGTATTTCTGCATTCAAACAACCAGAGGTAATCTACTAAAGTGATGATTATTAATAATTAATTTTCTTTACTTATCACTTTTTTGCCTAATCCGTGGATTAATACATCCTTATTATATACTTCCATAAAAATATTCTTCTTATGTCCCAAAGATGCTTTTTTCAAGAGGCAACTGGACTTTCTGGTTTTTCTTTGAAGATGTTTTGCTTCTCATCCAAAAAGCTTCTTCAGCTCTGACTGGATGGGGAGGGTGGAGTTTGATACTCCTTGCTTTATAATTCCTTCCATTCCCCACCATCCAGTCAGAACTGAAGATTTCTTGGATGTGAAGTGAAACATCTTCAAAAAAAAAACCAGAAAGTCCAGTTGCCTCTTGAAAAAAAGCATCTTTGGGACAACCATGACCTGGATGACTGAGAATCTCGACAAATATTCTTATTATGCTTCTTCCAGCAATGCTTCACTGATCTTGAGAATAGTAAGAAAGACCACGAGAAATCATCACTAGGAGGTTCCAGAACTATGAACTAGATTGAGAAATTAAAAAATATTCCCAGAAATCAGCAGTTGCAAATGATTTCTGTATTGCCCAAAACTCAACAGACATACATATATATCAATCCATGTCATACTTTGGAATCAAGCACAACTGGAGTTTTTAAAGTATTCACAACATGGCAAAGAGTGCAACAAGTATTTGTGTTACAGTCTCATGTTTTGGACTGCACTATCTTTACTGATTTCATTAATTCCTCAAACCATTCAGATATTTGTTTAGATTAAGGTCAATTATAAAGAAGTAAGTGTATGGTTCCAGTCTTCTAAGCATGCATCTACACAACTAAATGTATTCTTTTTTTTTAAGAAATTGATTGATCCAGATTTTATAATCTAAAATTTTATTTTAGGATGTCCACCTAAAGCTAGATACCATTAAATGCTATTGAACATTTTAAGTGCTTCACATTCATGATTTTCTGGCAACTTATTTTCTCTTTGGGCAAGATAAATCAGCATTATTATTCCTGGGAGATAGGAAAGAATGGCTGATGACCACCTACCTTGTGAAGTCATACCTAAACTGAATCATGGATAAAGCAACTTTAGGATATCAGTATAATCTTCACCAAGGGTAATAAATGCAGTTACTCTCCTGGCAACTTTTAGGCCTGTTTTTGGCCTTTAAATTAAGGTGTAAAGCTACCTCAACAGTCAGGATTTATTTTAAGATATTTATTGGAAAGACTTGAGAGTAGCAGAAGGCTTGTATTAATTATTGAAGATTTCCCCAGTGATTCAAAGCAGTGACAATTAGTGCAAAGTATACAGTTTAGAAAAATGCTGAGCCAGCAATCTCCTTTTTTCATCCAAAGAATAGATATCTCTACAACATCCAAAAGAAGTTTATATTTTTTAAGATAAAAACTTTTCCACTTACACATAATTTACATTTTGAAAAACTTGAGAAACCATGCAAAAGCCACTCAGTTTTTCTTCCTTTTACAAACAACAATCTATTTCTCTCCCCCCTCCCCCAACATCTACAGTAGCTTTTATTGAAAAGTGTCACCATTAAAAAAAATATGGCAGGGCCAAATTTCATGTTGTGTAAAGTGCTATTCTCTAGTATTTCACCCCTGCATAAAGCAGGGGTATCAAACTCGATTTCATTGAGGGCCTCATCAGGGTTGTATTTGACCTCAGGGGCATGGCCAGCTCAATGTCACTCATGTTTGGGGTGCCTGTGGTGGCCCAAGAGATCTGCCGGTGCAATCGGGCTCCCAAGCTCTGTTTTTGGCTGCGACAGCTTCCTGCAACCCTCTATAAATGAAAACAGAGCTTGGGAGGGCTGCCCGTGACCCTCACGTGCTCCGTTTTTAGCTGTTGATGGCCTCCTGCAACCCTCTGCCAGCGAAAATGGAACTCAAGAGGACTGCCCGTGGTCCTCCTGAGCTCCATTTTTGCTGTCAGAGATACCACAGGTAGTCCACTGTTTCCAAGGCAGCCCTGCAGGCCAGAACTAAGCTCCGTAAAAGCTGGAGCCGGCCTCCAGGCTTTTAATTTGACACCCCTGGTCTAAAGAGTTTCCTTAGGTTAGAGTAGTGGTTCTCAACCTTCCTAATGCTGTGACCCTTTAATACAGTTCCTCATGTTGTGGTGACCCCCAACCATAAAATTATGGCTCAGTTCCTAAGACTGACAAAAATATATGTTTTCCGATGGTCTTAGGCGACCCCTGTGAAAGGATGGTTCGACCCCCAAAGGGGTTGCGATCCACAGGTTGAGAACCATTGGGTTAGAGTATCTTTCTGGTTCATGTTATTACTCAAAATCCAGAATATTTCTCTTCAAAAGATCTGGAACTAATACATGAGGCAACAAGTCACTTCTAGAAATTTTTTTAGCACCAGTCATTCAAGTTTCTGAGATCTCTTCTTCTGAGATAAAACTATCAGAAAAATCACTCGCACACAGTAATGGATACAGGTAGCAGATGATAAAAACTGGCTTGGATGAAATGATTGACCATCTAAGAAATACCTGACTCTTTACTCTTCAAATCGAAAATACAGAATTTATATATCTTGAAACAAATTTTATTCCTGCTATGAGAATTTGAATCTACTTAACCATCCAATATTGTTGCTACCTTATCTTTGAAAGTATAAATTAATTTCTACTGAAAAATCAAGCTTCATTTTTCCCAATTAAGTAACACTTGTTCAGTTTCATTTTGCAAAGTTCAAATAATCAAGTGCACTCCACAGACTCCGTGTCTTGCATTCCATGTTCCTTGTTAACACAATAAATACATTTCTAAAACTAAATTAAATGCACATGTGGGCACAGGAAGTCAGAATTTATATATAAATATATTTGATAGAATGATCTAAAAAAGCATATAACACTGTGAGATGAAACCCATCCTTTGCATGACAAATCAAAGCTTTGTATCCAATTCATGATGTAAAACAGTTACTTCACATTTTGAATCCTTATAAATATTTCTTTTCATACATCCTTAACTTTTCATATAATACAAGCCTCTGTCTGTTCAGTTTGGTCATTTAGAAAGAAATCTTTTTCTTTGGCTATTTTCTAAATCTTGGTTAGTCAGACACTCCAGGTACTTTAAGCTGTGCACCAATAGCACCATGTAGCAATGGGATAATGATACTTCTGTTTATTCACTGCTTTTATTCCCAATAAAGTGGACTGTAAAAGAAAGGGGTGATATAAAAGTTTGTGTAGGTAATAAACATATTAAAAATGATACATTTCCAATAGATAATAAGTTTAATTTTGAAAAGTGTCTGGCATAAGCTGACTCAGGAAGAAAATAACCTAAGACTTGGGGAGTTTCCAATTCAGGACCAATCATTTGTAGAGAATGAGGGTGAAAATATTGCATTCAAACCAGACTGGAATGTTATGGAAGCAGATTAAAGCAAGAGTTCTCAACTGTTGTGACCAGTGACCACTTAAAATGAATTTGTACAACCTCCAATGAAAGTAATGATTTGGACAACAGTTTGGACAAAAACCAATCCACCTATTTTTTACATCTTTCTGCATTAAATAAATCAATCTTAAAAACGTGTAACTTTATCAAATAAAGCTGTTTCACTGGAAATAAGAATTTTTTTTTTCAACAGAAAGGCTTAGTTTTACATAATTCCTGACATCTGCTTTTGCACAGAGTCAGAAAGAAAAATTAGCTTCTCGTAAACTGTTGTAACTTGCAAAACATGGGCAAGGGTTGGTTTTGGAATTCACTTTCCCTGCACAGCCTCAGTAAGACAGGAACCACAGCCCATCTTTTCTTTCCCAATCCAGTCTTTTCCTTCCTTCCAGCAGCCTTTCCATCTTTACCTTCCATTGCAATTCCCTCTGCATAGGGGAGCATCAAATCACATGGTAATAGCTTTGCTGTCAAGCTTAATTTATCAGAGGCAGATTGTCAGATCCAGGACTGCCACTTCTAACTTCAAAACATACAATTTAAGAACAAAAAGTAAAACAAATTACTAACGTTGATGGGGAAAGTCAACAGATTGAAGCTTTCAATAATAGCAGCTATTCAAAACCACAATAACAGAAACTCAAGAGAATATGTACTGCAGGTAAAACAAGGTCAAATTATGTCAATTACTGTTCAGCATGGCTAAAAATGGCATCAAGAAAACTGTTAGAGCAAAAAAGAGATTTCCTAGCTCAACAAGAATTTTAAAAAAGGGATGTAAACTTGTTTGAAATACAGACAGAAAGGCAGAAGAAAAACAGAAAGAGAAACTTGTCCTATATTTGTGCTTCCTATAGGCATCTTGTGAGACTAGCAGGATCTTGTGTGATGCAGGAGGACTCTTCCATTCTTTTGCTAGCGAAGGATAGAAGCTGATTGGGGCTAAATTCCGTCTGTAGCACTATTATTTTGTGAATGGGAATTGTCAACAGACTGAGCTTTTTCTCACAGCCAATATATGATGTCATATGCTTATGACAACCCAGCCTTAAATGAAAGATCTTAGTCATTTCCTGCTTTAAAGTTACTTATCAACTTGTGTAATCAAAATAAAACAACTGTAATTGGCATAACATATCAGCACCCTAGGGGAAACTGATGCAGTAAAGCACTAGTGACATCAAGATGAAACCAGACAGTTCTCTGTTTAATTTTCACATTTTTCCTTACTATTTCCAGGAACATTTCTTTCATATTATTGTTACACTCCCAGGAACTTAGACAGAATGTAACATAGGGATGGGTGAGAGTTGAAAGACTTACTGTGAGTCAGATATGACATAGTGAGTTCCATAAAGTTCAGGAAGCTACACCTGATCTACCAGCTGGTAGCAATATACAGCCAATCAGAATCTTCTAGAGTGGGTGGCTCTAATAAATGTTATGACATACAGAAATAAATATTATGAGAAAAGACACTCAGCAAATTGCTGTTATATTCTGAGTAGGGATGAGAAGAATCCCCATCTCAAAAATGACATATTTAGGTTTTTATCCAGCTAAGGTTACTTATGTTTTAAGATTTAGTACACAGAGAATGTAAATGAGATGGCAACCTATGCCTGTCCTGAACCACTTTGGATTGTAGGTTGAATATTCAGTCAAAAAAATAAAGGAAAAATAGTGTTGTTGCTGCTCTTGTTATTTTCCAAAAGATCACTTGGAAAAGAATTGTGCTATGAGAATCTTCAGAATCAGGAAGTGATGAGAGGACACAATTGTGGTGAGGAAAATAAAAGGAAGGAGTATTGTGTAAAATCTGTAATAATTGTATCAGAACCTTTAAACTAGCTTTCAAAGATAACAGAAGATGCTGTCCAATTGCTGTAATGAAGTAAGACATAGCTGCCTGTCATCTGGCTTCTGTACATGGAATTGAAAAGGAAACTTGTTCAGAAAATCTTGTGTTAAGAAAGCAGGATCTTCCCGAATCAATTAGCTCTGACCAGCTTAAGCCCCACCATTTGTTCAACAGGACTTTCCCATGAGTAACCTTGACTGAAACAAAGCCTTTGGCATACTGGTGAAAAATGTGTGACCCATCTTGGCTTAAAAACAAAGAGCGATTAATACAAAAGTGTGAAGAATACAAAAAAAAAATCACTTTGTAACCTGCTTTTAGAAGCCAGCCTTTGCTTCTGTAATATCATCCTCATTATTTCAATCATATTCTATGATGTACTGGTGCTCCTCAACTTATTTAGTGACGGCTCACAATTAAAAATGACACTGAAAAGAACAAACAACTGGTCCTTGCACCTGTGATTATCCTAGCATCACCAAAGTTGTGTGATCAAAATTCAGATGCTTGGCAACAAGCATGTCTTTACAATTATTGCAGCACTCTATGGTCAAGAGATGGGCATTTGTGACCTTCCCACCATCTTCCAAGCAAATTCAATGAGGGAAGCTGGATTCGTTTCATGACCCTGTAACTCACTTAACAGCTACAGTAATTCATTTAACAAGCTTAGCAAGAAAGTTCATAAAATTGGGCAACTCACTTAACAACTGCCTCACTTAGCAATAGAGTTTCTATTCCCTATTATGGTCATAAGTCAAGGATTGTCTGGGTAATTAACATTAATTAATTACATATACTATTTGAACTGATTCTACCTAGCATTTACTTCCCTTAGTTGACCTGGTCTTACTCTCCATTAATTAGCACATCTCATTCCATTTTTGGGATTCTGGCCAGCATATACAAACTACATGGATTACCTTCAAAGACTTAAATATTCTATATGTTATAGCTTGGACATCACCATAGTTTGAATGGCTTAACAGACTGCAGTTCTGTCTAAATTTATTCCCAAACATCTAAAGAAAAGTGCGACTAAACTTTTAAGTGCATCTTTTTGTGATATTGCAATTTCACTGTAAGTATTACTTTTAGAAACCATTCAGATCATTATTTATGGGGTCATTGATGCTCCTTGAACTTGGTTTTCTTGCAGACATTTCACTACCCAAATAGGTAACGTCATCAATGCTGGACCTTCACAGCTCAGCCCTGAGCTACCAATATTCTCTTCCGTTGGTAGTTTGTTATTTTTTTTTAAGCTGAGCACGAAGCAGCTTCACTTAGAACTATATTATTTTGCTTTTGTCCCCAATCGTTACCATTTGCGTCTTTCACATACCTACACACTATTTTAGCATCTCCCACCAAGAAGGGCAGTTCCTCTGAAACATAGTCCACCAAGACACTTCCCCAAGCGGTATGCTAAATCTGCAGCAAATTCCTGTCCCCCGATTCTCACAATAGCTCAGAGCCAGATGTTAACAACACGAACAACGAGTCTTCACAGCTCAAGAAAAAAACCCCATTTCGCCCACAGGGCAGGAAGGCACTTGCGCGCCCACCGCTCCTTACCGTTGGCGTTCTTCCCGCAGATGAGATGCTCGTAGGGCTGCAGGACGCCCCAAAGCTCCGCGTCGTTGTTGATCACCGCCTCGAGAACTTCGGAAGAGATCTCACTGCCCGCTCCGTCTCCGTCTGGGGTTTGGCTGGCCAGGACCCGGCCCTTGATCTCCTCCACCAGGTTCTCCATGCAGGAGGCAAGCGCGATGGCCGCGTACTCGTGGATCCGAATCGAGATCCGGGTGTCCACCATCCACCTGAAAAAGCGCCCGACGGAGAAGGTGAGGCCACAGCGGGCCGATTTGCCTTTCCTCAAGCCGTCGCCGGCGCTCATGCTGTACAGCGAAAGGGCTTTGACGGTGGCCAGGACGCAACTCTCCGACAGGGACCAACTCTGGATCAGCTTGATGGCGCTCTGGATCTCGAAGCGGGTGCACTTAGCGTGCAGGACGCTCAGGCGTTGCGCCTCCCGAGAGATCCGGATCAGAGGCCTCCGGAGGAGCATCGACAGCCTCCTCGCGGCTTCTGGGCTGAAGCCTCCTCCTCCTCCTCCTCCTCTTCCTCCCTTGGTCACCTCTTTCTCTTGCCCCTTCCTCAGGATCTTCTCCACGTCTTCCTCGCTCCAAGGGAATTCCTCGAGGTCGGGCAGTTTGGCGCATTTGGCGAAGATGTCGGCAACTTCGGGATCCTCCGGCAGGACGGGGTTGACGGCATCCCAGCTGTTGTTCCGGCTGTTCATGGAGCCCGAGTTGTACCACCAGTTGCCCCGGGCTTGAGACGAGGCCAAGGCTTGGCTGTTGGACTTGCAGGACGAGAGGCTGAGGGACCTGCAGGAGTCCCCTGCCCCATACCCGGAGTCCAAGGTGAGGTCTTCCAGGGTCTTCAAAGGAGAGCTATATAGCCCAGCCATAAGGGGGGGGGGAACAAACAAATAAACAAACAAACAAACAAACAAACAAAAAGGACCTCGGCGGTGCCNCAAACAAACAAACAAACAAAAAGGACCTCGGCGGTGCCGTCCTCCGAGGAAGAACCACCGCCGAGTCTCCCCCCCCCAAGGCCACCGAGGACGGTCGCGGGGCTCAAGCGCCGGGATGCGAGTCCGGTTGGGGCTGGAGCTCCCGCGTTGCCTTCAGGTTTTCACGCCCGCCAGCTGTCTCCATTCCACGGGCCGAGTGAGATCATTTCTTCTCCGTCTTGGGTGGAAAAAAAATCTTGGGCCAGCGGAGGATCCCGCAGAGCTCTGAGAAGGAGCAATGCCGGCCCGCCTATTGGTGGAAGTGGGGGACCGGGAGGGCGGGAAGGAAGGAGGGAGGGAAGATCCCTCCAGAATCAATTTTCAGAAGGACGAGACCACGCGGGACAGAACGAGAGAAAACCCAAAGCAGCAGAACGGATTCCGCTGCTGCTGGGAGGCTGCTGCCTGCCGTGTTTTCTCCACTCCGCGCGCCCCCCCCCCCGCTCCCCGTCGCAATCCTGAGACACACTTCGCCAGAAGCTTTTGCCGCCAAACTTTCTCATCTTCGCCCGCTCTCTTTCTCCTGCACTCCGCCGAGCGGGGAGGCGACATGGCAAATGACCCGACGACTGGGCATACCCGCCAATCAGGGAGCTTCGGAGAGCCCGGGGGGGCGGGGGCGAGGCGCAGGCCCACCGCTTGTGAAATCGAGCTGGGAGTGGGCGAAAACCACTCCCGGGCGGGAGAGTGGACGGAAACCAGGAAGGCGGGGGGTGCGGGGGTTTGTGGTAGGGGCGGGCTGCAAAAAACCCAAGTCAGAAAAGTCTCAAAGTCTGTCGGGAAGTATGGTGGGGCGAGCTTGTGGGCGAGCGGAGGTTGACAAGGAGAAGGAGGCCGTTGGGAAGCGATTTGGAGGAAAAAAAAAAAAAAAGAGCCGCGTCGTGGTGGGCAACCATGAGCCGAGCCAAAAAGTACAAGGTAACCTTGGCCGAGGGGAGGCTGGAGATTTTCCCTAGGGGCGATCTCTGGGCCTTTTTGCGATGCGCCGTCTCACCTTTCCCGCCGTGGCGTGACTGCCCAGCAACCCAAGCGCCCACCGCGAATACTAGGCCTGCTTCCTAGGAAAAGGGGGCTGCCAGATGCAAACTTTTGCTTGGCTTGTTTGCAAACTTTGAATGGGGGTTGATTTAATCAGCAGCACCTTTCCAAAAGGTGTGGTGGTCTCTCTCTCTCTCTCTTGTGTGTGTTTGTAAGGCTCCAACAAATCTTATATTGTGTGTTGGAATAGCCTTCCCTTTTATTAAAGTCGACAACTGCTTAAAATGCACATTTTTGGAATGGAAATTATTAAATTGCATCTCAGGAGGGATTTTCAAAACTCCTGTACGTTCTGTCTGCCTGCGCTGCCTTTCCCGGAGGAAACATTCTCACGTAATTGAAGTGGAAAAAAACCGCCGGTTGACAGCTTTGCGATTCCCTCCCCCGCCCTGCCCCCATGTGTTAAATGACGATGGTAAGCAAAAAACAAAATGAAATGTGACCTGTCAATATAGATTTTTTGTCGTTTGCATTACAGAGGATCCTTACAAATGTTTAAGCCTTCAACAATTCTTTGCAAAAACCTCATAGTTTCGGAAAGGGTACATTATAAAGCCCCTAGGGTGGGGGAAGAAGAAGGGAAAGAGGAGTTTTTACAAATGTTACAAAAAATATTGTAAGTTATGGGGCCATTTAAAGTAAAGGTATGGGAACTTACGGTCGGCCAGATATTGTCAAACTATTGTTCCCCAGAAAGATTGGAGATGTGTTCTTTTGCCAAATTTTGGTTTCAAAGTGACAGCAGGGCAAAAAGTTAAGTTACTGCCATTAAAAGCCTTTTCTTATGGAATCACCATTTTCAATTTCACATATTTTTAAGGGCCTGCGTCCCACTGCACTTACGGATGCAAGAGAAGATTGTAAAACGGTTACCAAAAAAAGCTCTTTTGCCATTCCAGTGGGGAATGTGATGCCATCCCGTGTGTACTCACTGCATACGTTGTTTCATACGCCTCTATCCTCGGACATCCGTTTCCACTGCGATTTCATCCACGCAGAAGTTTTTGTAGCTGCACAAACTTTTTTTGAAGCAGTATGAACGTTCGCACGTTACGGATTGTTACATACCGCGACCATATACGGGCAACAAATGTTCTATGTCCATTATCATCATTACACGTCCGCTGTATCCTCTCTTCACCTCTTGGCCATCCCCGCCAACTCACATCTGCTGCAAGCTGAAACAGAAAGAGGGAGGGAATACAAAAGGTACACGAACGTCACACAGCGTTAGTTAGCACGGAAATAGCAAGGATGTAAGCGTATGCATCTTCGTATATAAAGTATAAAAAAACAGACCAAAACATTTGTATCTGGGATTGTATCTCCTAAAATTTAGGGATTGTCTGCAGGTATTGTCTAGAATATGTAGAAGGACACCTAGTGGACAACTGATATTTCTATAAAAAGGAAGAGGAAAATCAGCTGGGATCTCTGGGATGGGTTAGGACATACAGTCCCACTATTGGTTGCATGGGAGGTTATTCGTATCCCACAAACTATCCTTATCCCACAAGCAATGCAAAAGGACTTAACCTTTTTTTCCAAAGTTTTCACCAAAAACCACTTTATTAAAAGAAAGAAAATGAAACAAAGTAAACTAAGTGTTCTTCTTAAGCCAAAGATAACCTTTATTAACTTTTCTTAGGTTAAAACTTTTTATGGGAATTTATTAAATGAGCCAAAAATGAATCCAAGTAAACTGGTATTAAAGTGTCTTAAGCAAAGATAACTTTTCTGTAGGTAAACTTTTATGACGGTTATTAAATAAGCTAAAATGAAACCAAGTAAAGTGTTCTTAAGCAAGATAAAGCTTCTTAAAGTAAAAACAACTCAGTCTCTGACACTATTCTCAGTCACTCTGAGGTTCATGTTCCATAGTCTCAGCATTGTTTAAGCGGGCCGGGGGACTGTGGAGGTGGCTGTCTGGCTTGAGTGCTTGTCTGCGGCACCATTGGGGTGCTTGGCCCCGAGGGGGGGAACAACAGGTGTTGGGTAAGTGTGTTTCAGAAGCTATCCGGATGAGTGACTTCAGTCCGTGAGGTTGAGAGGCCCTCATCAAGGACTTGAGATGTCAGAGGCCCAATACTGGATGACGATTGTCCGTGATGGGCTTGGCTGTGGGTGGAGAAGGTTGGGGAAGGAGTTGTTAGTGGGGCCTTGTCTGAGTCTGCAGTTGGGTGAGGGACTGGTGGGTCTGTGGCGGTCCGATTGAACCTGGGTCATAGCCTTTTTGTAGGTGAGGCGGCCTGTTTGGAAAAAGCGTGGGAAGGGCTGTGACGCGTGCGCCTGGGTGGAGGAGCAGACCTGGACTGGGTCGGCGAGCAGCTTCAGTTGGGCCTTGAGGGTTTGTCAGTTGTTGCTTGTGATCTTTCTGCTTCATCATCTGGGTACTGGCCTCGAGCAATCCATGAGGTGTTCCGGGCCCAAGGATTCTCTGTCCAAGTGGACCACGGGAAAAGAGAAAGTTCTTGTGCTTGCGTCTTCATTGTGTCCCTGATTCTTCCAACAGGCACGCTTGTGTCTTGGGCCCTCCGGTCTGGCCCTCTCTGCCGCATCCTTCTGGAGCTGGGCGGTAGGGATGGGGGGTGGAGGTGGTTGGCCTCTGGTGCTGCTGCTTCTACTCCATTTTGGTTTACAGCGGGGCGTCATCCTCCACGGAATCCTCCAAGTCTGCTGGCATGGGGAGTGCAACTGTTGGGGGGGTCTCTGCTGTGGGGCTCTCTGAAAAGACACCTGCCTGGACAGGGTAGCTGGCTCCTGGTTGGAAGAGTGAACTGGCTGTCTGTGGTGCTTTGTGGTTCTGAGGTGAGAGGGGTCCTCTCAGGAGGGGCTGCTCCTCGGTGGCGGATCTCACCCTCCAGGAAAACTGCCCAACTTGGCCCCATGACGTATATCTCCCGGTCTCAGTGAGCTTGACAGGGGCTTTCAGCAGCAGGGCCTTCAGGGCTTCAGCAGCAGGCCTTTTTCAGCAGCAGGGCTTTTGAGGGCCTGGGCTGGTCCACCACAGAGTCAGTGCACCTGGGGGTGGGATGCTGGTTTTGGCCTTCTTCACCTTCGCCAGAGGCTGAAACGAGTAGGCACTGGGCTTCCTCTTCTTACCGTGACTGACGAACCATGGGCTGTTCCCTGCAAGATGTATGTTGGCAGCACGTCTTTCCCCTGTATGCTGACTGCGTGCGTGCTGCATCCTTTTATATCGTTGAGCTTGATGCCAATTCATACTCCCCGCATGCGCAGTTGAACGCCTTTGCATCTGATTTATTTACTTTCCTATGCGGCATTCCCCTTTGTTTCCTCTAGGGCGTCTGTGATGCAAATCCCTTCATCCTCTATGGCATCGCCCTTTCCGCAATGCGTCCGCTTCGAAATTCTTCCTGGAACCCCTTTTGAGGTGTTTCAATTCTGCTTCCATTCCGCTTTCATGCCGCTAGGCTTCCTATGAACATTCAGTTTTAACATCCCCGCACATACTACCCATTTCTGTCTTTTCCGTTCTTTTCCATTCTGGTTATGCGCCACTTTTTGGAGCGGATGACAACGGATGGAGCCACCCCCAAAATTTTGCTCGTCCGCTGTGTCTTTTATGCATATGTTTTTGCATCGGCCAGTGGGACCGGGCCTTAAGGGCCTAGACATTTATTTATTAACTTTAGTTGCCACTCATTTCATTGCAAAATTACTCTGATGATGTGATAAATAGAAAAACATGATTATTATTTCACGAATAAAGATCTGGTAATGGGAGAAATAGAACAAGGCAATAGTACAGTTTTCCACATGTAGATGGGAAAATGTTGTAGCATTAAGTCAGTTGTCCCAATCTGTTTTGTATTGTGTGCTGGTTGTAGTGCTAGTTTTGTACATTTTCTTGTCTTCCAAATCTTCTCTGGGAATAGAAAAATCCAATAAACATAGTGCTTATGGCTCTGTTAGATTTCTCTGCAGTCTTCTTACAGACATTCTTTTGACTTATAATTTGGGAAAAAATGAATTAATTACAGTGTAATGGGAGTACTCTGAAATTGTGCCAATTTAAACTAAGGCAGATAATGTATAGTTTATCGTCTTCTCCTTTTGAAGAAACAACATTGAGAAGAAATAAATAAACTGATCTCACATAGAGGATTTCAGCAGGCTAAGGAAATTACAGTCAACAAAATTCTGCAAAGTTTTTTGTCGGGTTGTGAAACTGTGAAAATAAGGAGATAGGTTAGAAATTGTCTTTGAAAAAATTATGTTAACGGGAAACTTTTATATTCTTTTGTGAAATTGACCAGGAGAAACCAAGATTTCCAATTCTAGCAAATAAAGCTGCAGTTGGTTTGATTTATTCTACTAGATATATTTAAATAAGCACATGTATGTCTAGATGCCTACTTAATGGTTTAACCAAAAAAGGGGGATTAACTACTGTTTGGGTTCATACATGATAAACTATGGCTTATTTTTAAACAAGATTCAATATATTCCAATCAGGCAAAACTGCAGGCCAAAAGGAAACCACCCACAGTGTATGAATTCAACTTTACACAGAGTCCCTGAGTTTTAAAGATTTTTTTTAAGTGTCTTTTTAATGTGGACTGGTAATTAAAATTTTCATTTCTCACTTGTAATAGAATAATAAGAGTTAGCAGTAGAGCCAGAGAACACTTTGTTATTTTATGAGGTTTAAATAATTATTTTGAGGACTTAACAGGGTTGTATTGAATTTACAATCTACAGTGCTAAAAAGAAACCTCATTCAAAATAATTTTCTCTCCAGTCAGATTGCATAAACTTTTACAAGTGAAGGCTTGCACAGGTTCTAGTCTTCTTCAAGTTGAAACCATTATATAGATGTGTCTAGGCATATGCAGACTTATTTAAGTATATCTGCAGCACTAATCAAATCAACTGCAGGTTTATTTGGTTACTATAGAGGTTTGTCTGTCTTTTCTTAGCAGTAGTACAGATGAGGTTTTTGTCTTTACTTTTTCCACGTAGGCTTTTCAATATCTACTCTTATTTCCATTACTGGGATTTTTGGTCTCAGATCTTTTTATTGCTTAACTGCAGAGTCCTGCCAAGATTGGCTAGGTGCTGCAGGAGATTAACAGATTAACAGAGTTGGAAGGAACCTTGTAGGTCATCTAGTCCAGCCCCCATCCAAGTAGGACATCTACATCATTTCTGACAGATGGCAGTCCAGTCTTTTCTTGAAAGCTTCCAGTATGGAGCTCCCACAACTTCTGAAGGCAATCTGCTCCATTGATTGATTGCTCTCACGGTCAAAAATTGTCCTTATTTCCAGATTGAAACTCTCTGTTCAGTTTCCATCCATTATTCCTTGTCGGCATTCAGGTACTTTGGAAAATAGCTTAACCCCTTCCTCTTTGTGACAGCTCCTCAAATACTGGAGCACTGCTATCATGTCCTCACCTGATCCTTCTCTTCACTAGACTAGCCATGCACAATTCCTGCTGCCGTTAATCATATGTTTTAGTCTCCAGTCCCCTAATCATCCTGGTTGCTCTTCTCTGCACTTTTTCTAGAGCCTCAATATCTTTTTATAGTGTGATGACCAAAACTGGATGCAGTACTCTAGGTGTGGTCTTACTGAGGCTTTATGGTATTAAATAGTATAAGGCTTTATAGATGGTGAATTCAAGTCCCACATTTAGGTACAAAGTCAGCTGTGGGACCTAGGGCCAGTTGCTGAACTAGTCTAGGCAGCTACCAGGAGTCAATAATATCTTGATAGTGACCCCTCCCCTCCCTTTAGGTCCGTTCAGTTAATATAACCTGTTGAAATCTGACAAAGGCTTTTGTATGGGAGTATGTACATTTTTTTTTACCCTGGATGATGAACTAGTTATGAATTAAAAATGCCTGGTTTCTTTTATTCTTTCTATATGTAGGCTATTTTGAAAAAAAAAAAAAGCATTGGCTCTCTCTGTAGGTACTTTTTATTGTAACTTGCTGCTATAATTAGTTATATTACAGTGCCATCTTATGGTAAGACTGGAATCACTGAACTTTTGGATAGATCTTCAGATCTTGTAAATAAGCCAGCCATATCACTACTGATAGTGCAACAAATTATAATTCAAAAACTTAGTTTGGCGGGATTTGTAAACTCAATATTGCACATGTATTTTTTATCTATTGTACAGGTAGTCTTCAACTTAATGACTGGTTGTTTAAGGACAGATTGCAGCCATGATGTCCACATTCATAAAGCAATTCCAGGCATTGTAAAACATCACAGCTGCCCTCCCTGGGTCACATCAATGCATTTAGAATGCTTGACAACCTGCTCACGTTTACAACCAGTTGTTCTTAATTGCCCTGCAATTATGTGATTGTGATTTGCAATCTTCTCTGCCAGCTTCTGCAGAAAGTCAATGGGTGTGTGTGTGTCAGAGGAGGCTGCAAACAGGAGACAGAAGGAATGGATCTCAAATCTGGCAAAAACAGCTATGAATCTGGCAGAGCTTTTTAGAATGTAGGCTTCACTAGTGTTAGTAAAGAGGAGAAAACACCAGCCATTCAATGCCATTGTTCTTATAATAGTTTGGAAAGAGCCTTCCAAACCATCGCCAAGAATGGCGCCTGAGTGCAGAATGGAATGAGGTGATGGAATGGTAAGTGAACCTAGGCAATGGCAGAACATGTTCTGGCCCAAACCTTGTTCCAAGGAAACAAGCACGAAACAGACCTTTTAATGATTCTTTACAAATTCCATTCCTTCACAGTTAAAAGGCTGTTTCAAACTAATTGTCTCTGATAAGAAGGACCCGTGCCAAAGTTGTGCAAGGCTGCCAAGAATTCTTGATAAAGTTGTTAAGAAATATTTCAAATACAAAGAGTCTCCAAATACCAACCAAGATACTCTGAACGTTCACTAGGCTTGAGTACAAAAACTTTGCTTCCTGCAAAGAACTCCAGTTTCTCAGTTGGCTTTTATCTCTTAAGGGAGGGGCCATTACCTTGCAGCCTTACTCCTGAGTCGCCCGTGCTGCTGCAACTACTCTTTCCTTCGAGCAGCCCTGCGTGCACGTGCACTGGGCACAGGCTCCTCGGGGACCTCTTCATCACCACTGCCAGCCTCCACAATCTCTGAAGGCAGCATTCCACTCCCTGATGGTCCTGGCCCCATCGTTGCATCACACGCAGGCCCCTCATCTGAGTCGTCACTCTCCAAGACCTCAGCCGTCCGCACCTGCTGCCAGCGAACCACAACAGCAAGGAGAGGGTTTGCACACTAGTGGACCTAGCTAACTGATGCCTACCAGTCCAGGGCAAGTTTCCATCTGTTGTGTGATGTGGTCACATGGATACTTTGCCTAATGACTGCAATGATTTACAACAAAAAGTTTGGGCTCAATTCTGGTTGCAAATCGAGAATACACATTTAAGTAAGTCTCTTGATATTTGACTAAGAAACAAGCTATACTGTAATTAAACTAATAAAAAGAAATACAAAAGACAAGAGAAAGTTGTTAGCATAAGACCCTCTACAGACTTTAGGTAATTTGCCCCAAAGGTAAATAATTTGTAGATCAACTGTTCAACTTCTATGTAGAAGTTAATCACTGTCTTTTTAAAAAAATGTGTGGATTTTGAGAATATTCCTAAAACTAAAAAACTGTATATTTACTTTGATGCATGCAGCACATTCCTGGAGCTCTGCTAATTTCTTAAATTATAATTGGATAAAATTGGTTTATTAATATCTATATTCCAAGAATATAT
This sequence comes from Laticauda laticaudata, assembly GCA_004320025.1. NCBI lineage: Eukaryota > Metazoa > Chordata > Lepidosauria > Squamata > Elapidae > Laticauda > Laticauda laticaudata. The sequence continues at coordinate 26,125 of BHFT01004100.1, forward strand.
AGAGATTTGGTATCTCAAAATCAGTCTGACGAAATGGTCAAAGTATTGTTCAGATAAAGAAGTCTTTTACCCATGTTTGAAGATGCTAAAGAATCTTCAATGTATAATTAAAAAGAAGCCTTCCGTTAATGATTGCCCTATTTTGTAACTGTTTAAAGATAAAACATCGCCGGAAAGATAACTTTATGCCTGGTCCGCGCACTTACAATTGTTGCAGCATCCCCTTGAGATTTGGGCAGTTTAGACCAAATAGTTCCATCCCATGGTCATGTGATTGCCATTTACATGATTCAAAGCCAGCTTCTGAGAAGCAAAGTCAATGGAGAAATCAGCAGTAAAATCACAAGCTGCAATCAGGTGTTGTCTTGCTTAAGCCCATGTCCCACTGCACCAACGGATGCAAAGAGGATGTAAAACGGACAAAAAAGCTTGCCATCCAGCTGACCAAATCCACGTAATTTGAAAAAAACGCGCACTTGCGCAGTATCCGTTTGTTGTGAAGATACGCGGTCGCCAACTGGGATTACGTGTGTCGTAGCTTTTCACTAACTCGCCATCGTACTGATATGCCTCTGTCTCATTAACTTTTGCCTCGTGATCTTCCGGTTGCTCATCTCATCAACATCCGGGTCAATCTAACTGACAGTATTTTGATCATAGCCTACTCCCACAAAAAACATTTAGTTTTTTTTTGAGCGCAGCACTGACAGCACTTATACACTTCTGCTGTGTAACGATGTTCATCGCCGTGGACCACCATACAGGCAAATAATACGTTCTCCATCTATGTCATCCATTTACACATCTGCTTATCCTCCTCGCATACCTCTGGACATCCCCTCAACTCACAATTCTGCTGCTATCTCTAAAGCGGACAGAAGGCAGGAAGCGAAATGAGTTACACGGACGCCCTACACACGCGTTAGAACGGGTCAAGCAGGAACGGAATAGAAAGGATGTAAGCGGATCGTCTCTCAGTATACTAAAGCTTAAAAATTGGACAAAGAAAACATTCTAGTATTTATTTGGAACGGTCATCCCCGCGAATTGCTAGGATGTCTGGACGTACATCGCCCCCTAAGAAGCAACCCTAATGCGAAGGACAAGCTCGCGGACAACCGAGTATTTACCGTATAAGAAGAGGAACGCGAAAAGCGGAAGGGATATACGTTGGCATCTTCCACATTCCAGTCCAGCAAGCAACCGTAGAAGTGTACAGATACTGTCTAAATACAACGCCTTGAGGTCTGTGGCATACTTCACTACACCATTTCGATCTTCAACCCATGGATAACATCCCCACACAACTTACTCCTAATCATAGGTTCCAGCTCCATTCATTCAAACACCAGAACCACGAAGCCCTTCTTCAGACTTGTTTCACATTTTGTACCGCAAGGAGAAGGAGATGTCAAAGCTGTGTGGGTCGACGAGGATCGGGAGAAAAGAGAGGAGTTTGGACTGATATGACAAGCTGATGGTGGAGCTGAGGAGATGAAAGACACCACCCCACCACAACCCCACTCATCTGGGCCTTCCCAGCATTTCATGCCGAGGAATGGCCAACAGCAATGTTTGACACAACTTTGAATACAACCGCGTCTGAGACCGCAGGTTGACCAAGCCAGCGATGCACCACCGTTTCCCCCTCCCGCCTGGGACCCTCGGCTGAACAGGTGGCACTGATCTAAGCACCCTGGCCTCTGGACCATCATACACGAACACATGACAGTAATGCCTGGAGAGGAATAGCCACACAAAACAACCAATTCGAAGCAAATGGTCAAGAGAAGTGGTGCAGCCATACATCGAAAGAATACGTGGAGGAAGCTTCTCCAGATGCCTCCACCCTGTAGAAGGCTGGAGCGAAAGTTGCAGAGAGTGTATGCAGAGGTGAACTTTCCCCACATCCGTTGAGACATAGATGGAAGCAACGAGCCTCGCAAAGCTCAGCCAACTCAGGTCCTCCTATCAACACTACAAGGCTTCTTCAATATCATCCTCTTTGCCATCGGTTTTGATGCTGACATCACGCAATTTTCAATGAATAACATACGATGCGTTCAGTCAACGGGTCAGCTATCAGACTAGCCAGTATACAAACGCCAGTAGACCTCGAAGGATGGGGCTGGAATGCAACCTCATCATTGGGTTTTCCAGATACCAGACCCCCTGCACAAATGACACACAAAGAATTGTGCCTACCTTTTCATCGTTGGGTGATGATTGCTTCTCCCTCAGAACGCTACTTCATTGAAGCCCTACACTTCCAAGATACTCACCGTGAAGAGGAGGATCTTCAACTACAGGCTGTATGTCCAGGGCCAAGAGAGTGGTGCGAGAACAACAGGTTCCAGGTACTTCTCACACCATGCAGCATCACCCAGAGACCACGTGAAGGACATCGTGGAAGGCTATAGCTGCATCCTGCACAATCTCATAGCGCAGCCCCGTAACCCAGTGTTGCAGAACGGGCCTTGTGACATCGAAAAGGGAATGGTGACATGGAGCCTGGTTGGAATGGAGGAAGGATGTAAACCGATAGACACTGTGGATGTACAAGGGCCACCAACAGAGCTTCACGTGAGGGAAGAGAGCAGTGGAACCTACCTGAAACATGGGTGCAACTCCCAGACTGGGAGCAGTGGAAGTGAGCAAGACAGGAGCCTGTCCCATAACACTTGATGAGATTGTGCCATTATTTGTTGAGTGGCCCCTACAATGAAATAGGGCATTAATAAAGAGCTTTGTTTTTATTTTTGAATGCTGTTAGGATCAAATGAATACAATTGTTATTGATAAAAAGGGCCATATGTGTGGCAGCTGCGGCAGGGTGGGACCATACAGTCCATTATTGCTGACTGGAGGTATTATCTATCCCCACAGCTATCCTTACCCATCCCACAACTATCTACCCATCCTAAACTATCCCTACCCTCCTACAACTTATTCCTTTTACTCACCCACAGGCTAATCCCTTACCCATCCCACAGCTATCCTTACCCATCCAAGCTATCATTACTTCCCAAGCATGCAAGGCTTTAGCCTTTTTTCAAAGTTTTCACAGACGCTTATTAAGTAAAAAAATTGAACCAGGATGTGAAGCAAGGATAACTTATTAACAACTGTTTAAGTAAACTGTATGACTATTTTAAAAAAGCAAAATGACAAGTAAGTGTCTCTTAAGCGAAGATAAAGTGAACAGGTAACACTCAGTCATCTGACTATTCTCAGTCCTTGAGGCATGTCATGGATCTCAGCTGTCGAGCAGCAGGGACTGTGGAGGTGGTTGTGGCTTGAGTGCTGTTCTGAGGCGCCACTGGAGGTGTAGGCCCCGAGAGTAAACAGCGGTGTTCAGGTAAGCTCTCGAGAGAGCTGATCAGTCCCGTGAGGTTGAGAGGCCTTCATCAAGGACTGGGATGTAGGCACAGTATGATGAGATTTTTTGTTGAGGGGGCTTGGCTGTGGGGTGGAGGAAGGAGGAGTTGTATGAGGCTGTCTGGTCTGCTAGTGGATGAGCGTGAGGCGTATTGTGGCATGGCGATGTACCTGGGCTGGATGGGAAGGGCTGTCTTGTGTGGGAAGTCCTGGTTCTCATAGCCTTGGGAGGTGAGGGGCTGTTGAAGCCCGTGGAAGGGCTGTGACTACACTGGGGTAGGAGCAGCAGGCTGGACTGCTGGGGGGGGTGGACAGGTTCAGTGGGCCTGGAGGGTGGTGCGGCAGTCTGTGATCTTCTCCATTCAATCCTGGTACTGGGCACTCGGGCAGTCCATTGAGGGTCTGGCTCACATACGTGATGACAGGGCTTGCGGTCGAGGATGGTATATATGATGACAGCTGAGAGAGAAGATCTGTTTGCTGGTTTTGGATTGGGGTCTCCTGATCTCAGCAGGAAGTACATGGCTCTGGCCTCCAGTCTGCCTCTCTGCCTGCTTTCTGGTGGTAGGTGACGCTGCTGGTGGTGTGGGTTGGTCTTCTGGCTGCTGCTTTTCTATGCTCATTTGAAGACAGGGATCCTCCGTCCTCCTGGCATGAGGGAGTGCAGCTACTCGGAGGGTTTTGCGTGGGCGCCCTCCAAGACACCTGCTGGAGAAGGTAGCTGTCTCTGGCTGGAAGAGGACATGGTGGTTGTGGCTTGCTGAGGAGAGGAGTTGACAGAGGTGCTGATCCTCGGTGGCTGGACTCCCTCAGAAGTGCACTTGGCATGAGTAGGCTCCCCATGGTTCAGTGAGTTGACGCGGCACTGGGCAGATTTCTACAGGTGGCTTGCCGTACCAGGTGTGATGTGCTTCCACCATCCCAGGGTACTCTTGCAGTTGTACCCAGGCTTCTGCCTTGTCTCTCACCAGCTGCTGCTTTCTCTTGATGTCGCTAAGATGTCTGTGGCCGCTTCCTCACAAGTACTCGTTCTCGCTCAGCCATTCCAGCACTCTCTCATGCGTCCTTGAAATGGAGTACTGTTTCCTCTCTCCCTTCTCTTGCTTGCTACTTCTTCCTCTGGCAGGGCCTTCAGCAGCAGGGCTTTTGAGGGCTTGGGGCTGATCCACATAGCAAGAGCACAGCAGGAGAAACGCAAAAAAAACAGCACGCACCAGAGCAGAGAAGCACAGCAGCTTCAGAGTCAGTGCCAGGGGGGTGGGATGGTGCTTCTGTTCCTCTATTGCCAGGCTGGCAGGAGTACACAGGCTTTCTCTTCTTTGCGACTGAATGAACGATGGTGATTCTTTCAAGATATCTGTGCAGCAGAGTCTTTCTCTGAATGGTGACTGCTTGCGAGCGCATCCTTTATATATCCGCGGAGCTGACGCATTCTCCTCCCCGAAATGTGCAGTGACTGCTTTGCATCCGTACGCTCCGCTATGCATCCTATGGCGTCCGTGATGCATCGCGTCACTCCGCTACGCTCCGTTCCTTCCGTTTACCAGTCCGCTCTCGCTATTCTCCCCGAACCCTGAGGGATGTGTCATCCGCTTCATCATGGCTTCCATCCGCTAGGCTTCCTACGAACATCCGCTTACCATCCTCGCTACGTACTACCCCCGTCCGTTCCTTTCTGTAGTTGTCCGTTTTGTTTATGCAAATTTTTGCCACTTTTGAGAGCGGATAACAACGGATGGAGCCACCCCCGAAATTTCGCTCATCCGCTGTGTCCTTTTTGCATACGTTTTACATCCGTCAGCCAGTGTGACCTAGCCTTTAATGGCTGTGTATGATTGGCTTGATGACTATGATGCAAAGTGAGGTTGTAAACTTATTGTGGTCATCTGATGTCTTGCTTAATAACTCTGTTGCTAAGCTACAGAGTTGTGAGTCCCAATTGTGGTCATTGAACAAAGAATACTTATACTAGTTGGGTTATGAGGGCTACTGTAACTGGTCTGCAAACATCTCTAGAAAAGATGCAGAAAATATCCCATGTGCTACCTTCCAGTAATTGTCCAGATTTGTGCAACTCAGGTAGTATAGCTCTAGTTTGGTTAAGAAAAAGTTTTATTCCTGGATTGTTCTCAGCCTTTAATCTGACTACAGAGAACTTCACATGAAATTTTCTACAAATACTTTCACCTTTAGAGATGAGAATTTTGTAAAAAAGGATGTTTTCTGGGGTGGGGCTTGCTAACATGGAAGATAGGCTACTACCTTCTTCCTCAGAAAAACAGTTTATCTGTTATACAAACAGTTGTATGCTTCCCAACTACTCAAAACACATTTACAGAGTTACAGATGGAAAACCATTCTACAAGCAGTTTCTTCTTCTAATAGGCACCATTTATTTATTTCATTTACATTGTCACCTATTCGCCCATGGCGACTCGAGGCAGCTTACACAATGTAAAACCATATTTAAAACAAAAAATAAAAATAAGAAACAATAAAAGTTAATAAAGTACAGTAAAACAAAATCTGGAAAAAATAAATAAAAAAAATCACTCCCCAACTCCCACCCTCTGCCCCGAGGACAGCAGATCACAGTAGCAATTTAATTGATTAATTTTAATTCATTTAATGCAATTCTTGCACTTATAAAAAGGCAAATTAATGTAAAATCTTTTGTTATCCATCCATTATTTAAAGTTCTGTGATGAGATTAACAAATGCAAAGAGATCTAATCTATTTTCTGGTCGTTTTTCATTTCTTTGCTTAAAAACAGATACAGGGTAATAAGATGAACCAATTAAGGACTGTGATGGCAATGCCTTAATCCTATTGCTTTGTCATTTTCTTTCTGACTGTCACTCAAAATAATGCTCAAAATAATATTCCAAATATAAATGCTGTCAATCAGCAGGAAAATTCCAACACAGTAGCTTTTTCACTAGAGGAAAAATATGACCAGGGCTTTGATGATAACAAACAGGTTATCTTCAGTAATCAAAACAGAAAATAATTACTCTGAATATTATAGGGAATGCTGGAGAATGATGATTCCTACCTACCACCATTTTGACTGAAAATAAAGATGGCACTCAATGAAGTAGAAGAAATGTTTTGAAGGAATGGAAGACGAATGAACTGAAGCATGCCTTTATTGTTTTTCCTGATTGCCTGGGCTCACCTGGCTGAACTTATCCCACTGTCCAGGTCTGCTTCCAAAGCTGCCACACTTGAACATTTAAGAGCAGAGTGACACTCATCTGGATGTCATGGTGTATATCTTAGAAGTGAGCTTCCCTAAGCTTCTAGCATTCCATAGTGTCTCTGCTTCACCTGTAAGGAGGCTCTGTTGAAGAGACCAAGATCAGAGGCTGATGCAGCATGGTGCAGCCTTTCACATTGCTAGAGGCACCTTTCTTAGTCACACACCACTCTTGGCTCTGTCTTGGAATTTCTGTATAGGGTAGTTATGGTGGCCAACTTCATAGAGCATTTATGCTCGCATTTGCTATCGAACAAATGGAATATCCAGCCAGCATGGAAAATGCCAGCTTCGAAGGGGTAGGTAGGGGAGGAGAAAGGGAAAAGAGAGAGGAAAGTTAGATTAAAGAGAGCCAGTTTGATCTAGTGGTTAAGGCACCAGGATTGAAAGTGGAAGACTATGAGTTCTCATCGCACTTTAGCCATGAAAGTCAGCTTGGTGATCTTGGGCCAGTCATTTTCTCTTAGCCCAACTCACCTTACATCTACTGGTAGTGACCTGCCCTAGGCTTCTAGCATTCCATAGTGTCTCTGCTTTGTGGAATAATAAGGGCTATAAAGGATCCAGGTACAGAGCAGTAGAAAACTTTTGTAACTAGTTGAATTATTGAATAAGCAAAGGGAGAGACATAGACAACAAGGGATTTGAGGGACCATATTCCTGTTAGATCGGTGCTCTGAATAGGAATCACACTTCTGGAGTTGGGGAACTTAGGCAGCAGCCCGCCTTCGGGTGTTTGAAGAGCTGTCACAAATTCCATAGGTAGGTTTTGATAACACCAGGAGACTGGGCTAAGATGCAGAAGGACAAATTGTATATCATTGGATTCTTGGTGTTCTCTGAGCATGGTTGTTTTCCTGCAGACATTTTGTTATCAATGAATTAATGGGAAGATGAGATTTGCTGCTTGTTTATATATCTGGCATTCATACAAAGAAATAATTCCTTGTTGGAAAACCTGTGTGCATTCTACTTGACCTAGGAGTTCAGAGGACAAAGCTACTATCATAAAAGATGGAAGAGCATGGATATTATAAAGGTGATGGACTCTGAATGTCTGTTTGGGTCATGGGTCAGTTGGAAAATCTGGGAATCTTGCATGTATAGATAGTGTCCACCTTGCTGCATAGCAAGTCCCGACCTCACCTCCTAAAATTTATCCTGGGGCAGTTAGTAAATCCTGGCTTTAAGTGCTGAGGGATTGCAACTGTCATGCCTTGAAAGATAGCTATAGAAGAATTTAGTAATTTATGACTTGTTTTACAATATAACCTTTGGCCTGATGCATGCAGGGATCGACTTCAGATCTAATATTCAGTTCCAAACATTAATAAGTGGTCTAGAATTGGGAGGCCATAAAGCTAGCCATACCACATCCCTTCTTGATTATTCTGAAACTCGTTGCTGTCAAAGGGCTGTGCAGAACAGAAGGGCCTGCTGCTTCTAGAGTGGGAGATGGGAATGCTGCTTGGTTAACTGAGGACCTGAGGAACTTCTGGAGGTGATTCCTCCAAAAGAGATTCCTGAAAGTCACTAAAAAAGATTAGAAGTTGGATTAGACAGGGGTAAGCCTCATGTTGATGCTTATATCATGGCAATAATGGCATCAAAACAGGCTCATTGTGTATGATGTCTCTATGTTAGAGTAATACCCCCCTATTAAGATGTGGGAGATAGGAAGATTTTACCAAGGAAGAAGCTGAGATCTTGGGACAACATTATGCAAATAAAATAGCTCAAATTTGCTCTGACTCTATATTGATGGGCTCAGAGAAGGGGACTGGGCTGATATCTTGTGATATTTGCTAGAATTAACTCATTCCAATTTGTGGACTTCAGAGAAATGAACAGGGTAATATCTATGAGAAGTTTGGCTACTATAGCCCAAACATCAACTGGAAAGTCAAAAAGAATATAAAGGGCTGAATCTTGGGGATTGTCAGTACCCGTCTTTGTAAGACAGTTATGCCTATTGTTTTGAAGGAGGTGGTGGTGTCCCCTCTCCTGAAGAGATTCTCCCTGGAACCTGTAATTATTGATAATTTTTGCCCTATTTTAAACCTTCCCTTATTAGGAAGAATGTGCTTCAACTGAATTCTGTTGTAGAGGAAGCTAATTTTTTAGATCATATTCAATTGGTTTGAAATCTGGGCATAAGATGCAACCTATCTTGACTGCCCTAGGAGGGGACCTGAATCAAAATACAAATAGGTGGGAGTAAAGCCTCAACATTATTAGCATCTTTGCTCTTTCATTCATCAATACTGGAATCTTTCCTGTGAGTCTGGAAGTCAGAGATGCTTCATTTCACATGATAATAGTGGGAGAGGAAGGGTGGAGGGGCAATTTATGAATTGTGGAGAGGCTGACTTTGAAGATGTCCCTTTGAAGATGTAATGATACAGAATGCATTAGTGATGGGAGAGAGCTTCCAGTGATATATAACAGTGGTATTATGAAACTGCATGGATTGCCATGGGCTTCTGATTGTAACTATAAAGTCCTTTATGACCAGGCATCCAAGTTTCTGCAGGGTTGCCTGCTTCAGGCAAAAATTGACCTCTCCATGCTCTGTGAATTCAAGACAAAATTATTACTAACAGCAGTACAGGTGAGTCCATTTTAAATGATCATTCCAACTTAATACAGTTATTACCACCAAATCGTACATCAGATGTTCTCCTAAAACATATAAATCAGTTTTTTTGTTCACAAAATTGCTTTGAATCAGATTGCCTCAGAGCTAAGAAAGCCTTGATAACATTTTCCCACAACTGATAAGAAGGCCATTTTTCTGTATTCTACTAACGATTTATTACAGCAGAAAAGGCAACGCAAAAAATTACTCCATAAGAAGAAAAGGGAAGCAACCCAGACCCTCTGGCAACACTTGATAGCTGCAGCTCAGGTTTGGAACTCCTCACAATTTTGGCACCTTATAATATTAAAGCTAACAAATCACCTTACTAGCTCATCATTTATCATTCCAGATGATGTTTGGGAGGTACACCAGAAGTGTTATTCAGCAGGTTCTGACAAGTTCTGAAGAACTGGTAGTGGAAAAATTGAGTAGTTCGGAGAACCAGCAAATCCCACCTCTGACTGGAGATTTTACAGTATCCTTCCCCTGCCACGCTCACCAAGCCATGCCCACAGAACCGGTAGTAAAAAAAATTGAATCCCACCACTGAGATACACTTTCATTCTTTATATGGACAAAGGAAGAAAGAAAATAAAATCAACATCATTAAAGTGTTGACACACTTTAAAAAAGGGATTTAACCAAAACTATGTTTAACCATAAAGTAAATATATGTTTCTCCAGTTCCATTGGTGAAACAACTTTTTCAGCTGTTGAAAAACATTTATTCTATAAAACCTAATTCCAGTGGTGAAAATGAGATGTGTTTACATCATTGCTAATAAAATGAATATATCCATTGTCAAATGATCTATTCAAACAAAATGAATGCTTACATAAAACAGTAAAATAACATTAGAAGTTAACTCATTTTCAAAGGTGGCATAAATTGAGAAGTAGCTATTTAGCCATTGGGGTCAATCTTAATTCAGGAATGCAAAGTGAAGCATCCTGACAAATAGATTCTCAAATCAGATTTTAAGAATCTGTCATAACATATTAATTTCTTAGAAAATATTCCTGATATGCAACTTGAAGAATTCAATGAATAATTTAATTTATCCAGCAGATGGCATTTAATACACAAGAAAGGCACATTATATTCTACATTTGCAAATATTTAGTAGCAAGTAATTCAGTGGTAACATTTTCCTTGCCTTCCTATTAGCACTATGGGGTAATATTTGAATATGATAGTTTCCTTGTGAAAATATAGTATCCAATAAGTGATTTAAAAATGAATTACTATTGCTGGCTTGTTACAAATAGGAACTTAGGCCAAATGCACTCTGTAGTAAAAGATGTTGCTAACCTCTAGATTAGGATTGTCAAACTCGTAGCCCGCAGGCCAGATAGATCACATGTTGGCCACACCCACACCCAGTTTAGCAAAGGGGAAAAAAGTTGTGATACATAATGATGCCGCGATGAGAGTTTGACACTCTTGCTTTAGATATAGTGCCAAATTTCAATTACTCATCCAACATGAGCACTTGTTCCTATGTTCTGGTTTGGTTTAATACCTGTAAGTTTGTTAACTTGGTTTTAGAAAAATAATATGGTTTAAAGTTGTGAATGTGATTTTGAATTAGATACCAAAAGTTTGGATTTTATTGATACAGAAAGAAGGGTGGAGTTATTAAGCATGGGATACAGAAAAATAGTGCCACTCAAGTTTTTCAATGTTGAATTGATTGGATGCTTGTTCTCTACTTCGGAGTATGTGTTTGTGTGTGTCTGTGTATAGTTTTTTCCCCTTATTTATTTTTTAGCATTCCTCATTATTTCTTTCTATACACCAAAAAAAAAAAAAAAAGTCCTACGTTCTCATGTTGGTTCTCCAGATAATATAGATTGCCACTGACTTTCAAATAAATAGTAAAGTTTTCAATTGAAACCTGTTGTTTTTTTTTCCCTCCTGTTGCAAAAGCTAGCTCTCTTGGCTTGACTTCTAAATCAGAAAGCATTAGGTAGATCTAATTATTGGAGTATCTGTTAGAATCATAAGTGGGAAATAATTTTGTGTATATTAAGTAGAGAGTGCAAGGGAGAATGTGTCATTCATTCATAGTGTAGCAAGGTTTGGTCTTCCACCATAATTTACTATTGGCTTCAGTCTACAATTTATTCAAGGTAGCATTTTCCATATGCTGATAACTCCTAGAAGAATTAATGTGGTTTTAAGTTGTGGAAGCAAGTAAGTATCTGAAGCCATGATTTCCAATATTTTTGTAGTTTATATTTCCATGTCATTTCATTCATAATAGACAGACTGCAATACCTTAAACATGTAATGGTTTAAAAGAAAGCAGCTAGACACATACATTGCTAAGTTTGTACTTTCATATTAGTGGATTCCTCTTAGAGTTTCATTTTTTTGTAATTTTATTGAAAATTACAATTAGAAAATATAAAAACGAATGCAAAATTACAAAAAAGAATAAAAAGTGTAGAAAAGAAATAAAAAGTTCACAAAGAAGTAATTTTCCCCTCATCACAAATATATGATCAATTCTTAAAATATAACAAATATACTCTTCATCCCATATCTCACCTGTTAAAAATTTATGATCAGCTCTTAAAATATGACAAATATATTCTTCATCCCATATTTCACCTGTTAACTAAAATTAAAATATAAAAACCTCATAATTTGTTCTTTATTAGCAAAAGTTCAGAAATATCTATTTTAATCATGATGAAATAAATTCTATATTTGTCAAGGAAAGTGTGGATGACAGAGGGAAGAGATACTGTCCAGGAAACAATCAGACAAAAAATGGCAGGACTTCCCAAAGGCTTAAAAGTCAGAGGAAGAAATTTAGGAAAAACCCTTCCTAATTGTGACCAGACTGTTGAAAACAGAAGTAGGAAGTTTGTACTTTAACACTTGCAAAATTCTGTTAACCTAGCCTTGCAATAAAGTAGAATTGGTTCATCTAATTGTATTTTCTGTTCACCCGGTGAGCTGACAATATTCCTTTCCTCTATTTTTAACAATCTTGGTTTTTAATCCCTTCAGATAATATCCAAACCTTTATTTCTATTAATTTTGTCCTTTTTCAGAGAATTCTTCAAGACGTTAACAAGTTTCTTTTGTGTATCCAACAAGAAAAACTTATCCAAATCACTCTTCTAGTTTGATACTTGTATGATCCCTTAAAATATGAAGATATCAACAGGTTTCATTTGTGTAACCAATATATACCATGTTCCTTATCCTTCTTGAAACTTGTAGCCTCACAATGTAGTGAACAAGGACATACATTTAACTTTTTAGCTACTAAGATTGTTGGACGAGCAGGCACAAAAACAGTCAGGGAAGTGATTGAAGCCTGGGAAACAGGCCCCTCATCAATCAATAGGAATGCTGATTTACCATCAGCTTATCAAGTACTTAGAAAGTGAAAGCTGGGCTGCACAAGCAAATGACAGCTAATGATTTAAAAGCCAGCCGCCAACATACCCAATCAACTTGTAAAAAGCACTTACAATAAATATCACACACAGAACAGCACACGCCCTGCTAGAGGGAAATTCCCTGAAGATGGGCTCCGGGTCTAGTCCAAAAGACAAAACCTCTGGTCCCGGTGACTGTCCCATACTGGATCCTGCAACATTATCCTGGAACACGTGCATTCGCCTTCATTCATGAGAAAATGTATGCCTGAATGATGAAGATGGTGAAAAGAAACAAGGTTTACTATCACCCTTCCAAAAGAAATTTAAACATTTGCTTTTCCTATCTCATGTTAGGATGAATATTCAATATGAAGCAACCATTCCATGTTGTGACTGGGAGGTCAATTAAGGAAACTGAATGTATTAAGGGAAAAACCCTGTGTGCTAGTGCTGTTTACTATCAAGTCTTGAAAGTAGTGTTTGTTTTTTTTATCTCCTATATACAGACTGCATTCTGAGTCAGTTATGAATGTGCTTGATTAAAAATTGAGTCAGAAGTGAAAAAAAAACATGCCTAGCATGAACATGCCATAAAATAAAACTGCTGTAATCAGAAGCAACCTGTTACTGAACAGATATTTGTAATAAATAGCAAGAGAGTTGGCTATATCCACATCAAGGAAGTCATCTAGAATGACTTGCAGTAAACCTTGTTATTTCACCTGGCCTTAGGCAATTTGAGAAGATGTATGGAATATAGTTGTAGGTTTGCTTTCTGATTGTGAATTGGCACACTCAAACTAGAGCATTCTCATGTTATCATAGCCTATTGTGAATGTAGTCTGATCAACTCAAAATATGGAGGAACAAAGACTTTTAGGACTCAATCCTAGCATCAGGAAAATAAGCAACTAAACAGAAAAGTTTATTAATGACTGAACTTTATTTTAGGGTAATAATAATACAGATTGCTTCCTGAAATACTAGATATTTCAGAAAGAGACTCTGTTTCAAGATTTCTTATTTACCACCATTTGGATTTTTATTTAAGAATTAAGCACTTTGCCCTGAACTACATGAACTCCTATTAATTTTATCTAATATAATTCTACAAATAGTAAATCCAGGACTTTCTGGATTTACTGTTTGTAGTAAATCATGTTCTGATGACTTCATGGATATAATCCCTGTAGTTTCCTTGATAATAATTCAGTAAAAAATTGTAATTGCTTTCAAGATTTCCCAGTCTAGCTTACTGATAGTGACACATCAAAATACTAACCAGTCTCCCCTCCCTTCCCTTCCCATCCCCTCTTTGGCTGGGTATGTCTAGAGATTTGGTATAATAAGGCTTCTCTGGCTCAATCTCAATTTATGAGATTTGCAAGCATAATAGCAAATGTAATGGGTTGTCAATTAAACAACTATTAAAATAACAATAAATGAAAAATAAAAGTTACACCTTTTATTTTATGATAGATATAAGCAAGCTTATTAAAGGCCAATGTAAGTGTCAGGAACAAGTATATCTACGTTTTGTTAGCATAGTGAGTCTGTTTTTAATTATGAAAGAGATTATTCTATAACTAGATAAAAAAAATGTCTCAATAGTAGAGCATGTAGTTTGTATGGAAAAGATGAATATCTGATGAGATAAAGAACTGCTGGATGATTTTTGTGAAATATTTACCACAGAAAACATATTTCAGTCTGAGATAAAAGGAAATGATAGATGTGTATTAATATTTGATTGGTTGATTATGTGTCATTAAATCGGTGTCAACTCCTGCCAACCTCATAAATAGATCTCTAAAATTATCTTTGCCCAAAGTGGCCCTTCAGGTCTTCCAAGAAAGTACCCATAACTACCGTAATTCAATTCATTCCCCTAACTCCTGTTCATTATCTTATCTTTCCTTCCAGCTTTTCCAGCATTACAGATTGCTCAAGGGAGCTGGGTCTTTGGATAATGTATTCAAAATATAATAATTGAAGCCCGGTCACTTGTGCTTTGCGCTAAAACTCTGGATTGGTTTCTTATATGATCTGATTGTTTACTTCGCTGCCCACGGTAATCCAATGGCCACAGGAATCTTTTCCATCACCCAAAATTCAAGAGCATCAGTGCTGTTTCTATCCTGCTTCTTCAGAGTTCAGCTTTCATTTCCACAGATTGTCACAGGGAATATAATTGTCTGCACAGTTCTGAATTGTGTTAGTAAAACATGTTTAGGACATCTGAATCTCTCTTCGAAGGCCTTCATTGATACCCCCACCAAATTCTAAAATATGACATTTCTTCACTGCTAGTTCCTTCACGATAGTTGAATTTAAAAAGCAGCAACTATTCACCATTTCACTTTAGTATCCTTGTTCAACTCTGGCTGAAGTCATTCTACATAGAGAGAAAAAACATAATTCATGGTTGAACTCAAACTTGTCTCTGTGATCTGAATTTCATTTACATTGATCTTTCATATGCTACTAACCTTTCCTTTCTTTCTCTTCTGTGCTTACCTGCCTGGTTTCATCTGATCCTCTACATAAAATCATAGGTAAGATATGGTTCACAAAATAACTTGAGTTGAAGATAGGTTATATAACAAATCACACTTTTTCCTCCTGGACCACATATAAGGGATAAAGTTCTCTGGGCTTTCCTCAGCCATATTCTTGTTAATATTTAAAATCATCTTTACACTAGATCACTACTGTTACCACAACTTCTCCTTCTCAAAGAAACATTAGAAATGAAAGGCATGAATCAAAGATGAAATGGTTATGAGAACATGAAATGTACTGCCTTTTTTGAATTCTAACAAAAAAATATTGCACCACTATGAAAATAATTTGCCTTATTTTTTTTCATCCTGAGATGCATTATGTACTGTGAAGTGTACTTGTATTCTTGACAACTGATGGTGTAGATTACCTAGGAAACTATAAAGTCTCATTCAGTTAGAATGAAGCAAATTTTAAAAACCAAATTCTCATTAATTACCACAGGAATATTATATGCTTCTTAAGGAAAAGGAGATCTAATTCCCTCTTTGAACTTTTTTTTAATCAACTTGGGGAAGTATGTATCAATGTCCAAAATAATTTTACTTTAAAAGTAAATCTGACATAGAATTTAATTCAAAATGAAAACATTGCTGGACTAAACCTTCATATATTTACACCCCATCCAACACTGATTCTTTTATGTAAAAAGTTCATTTTTCAGTTTCATGTGATCTTTTTTTTAATAAGGTTTTATTGTTTTTAAAGACAAACATAGGGCAAACAAAACAATCTTTTTTAAAGAACTGATTCTCAGTTTTGACTCAATCTATTTTATAATTTTATGTGGTGAATTGTACTGTGTTTGCCATGGTTCTTGATCTTGATATTTATCCTTGCTTAAATCTCAATCATGATTTTAATCAAAGTAATTTAAACAATGACAATTACAACTTCTCTGACATCTTTGACAGAAAGATTCACTCATTTGTGCTTTATGTTTTTAGTTTTTAAATTTGTTTTCTATTTTCTATTTGTGTTTATATACTTTCTCTAAAATGTCAAAAAAAAAAGCCAGTTTGAACTAGTGGATAAGTTGGTGGCTTAGGAACTAGCAGACTGATTTCTAGTCCTATTTTAGGCCTGAAAGCTGGTTGGATTACTCTACTTGCTCAGCCCAACCCACCTCACAGAGTTGTTGTGGGGAAAATAGGAGAAAGAATATTAGGTATGTTTATCACCTTGATAAGAATAAGAAAAAGTGTATCCAAATCAAATAATGAAAAGAAAAAGGTCATTTGTGTTGAGCTGATTTTCTGGAGACTTCACAGATTTAAGACAGAATTAAAGTGATGGCAGCCCAAAACAAAAATCAATTCACTTACTGCAGAACAGTAAGGTAGTAGCCGGCTTACATATCTTGCAGATCTTCTGCTGGAAAGAAATGACTTTTTCCCAGGCAAACAGACCAGTGCACACTGCTACTAGTACTATCAATAGAGAACTATTGAGGGTTGGCCTGTGCTGGCACCCCAGGGTAAGAGTAGGAATACAGAACCTCTTGGCCTGCCTCGTTCAGATATGGAACCATACTGTCCTTTAGTCCATGGGAGGTTTGGTAAACCTAGATGAGATCAACCTCTGCTATCCTACTTTCAACTGGCTCTTCCTCAGGAACTGGCTGCATACCATCAGTGGAAGGGCATGCATTTGAGGGTCCTGCCATTATTGCTTCTTCTATAGATTCCTACAGTAGTCAGGCCTACATTTGTCTGATAGTCTTCCCCAAAGCCAGGGATATGGCTTTCTTGGGCTTTGTATATCCTGAGGATTTTGAAAGCACAGAAAACTGAAGCACAACCATCTCCTGCTCCCCCTCCCAAGATATTTGAGCTGTAGGGAGCAGGAATGGAATTCCTTGCTTAGTTTCCAAATAATGCTATATACCACCTTCCATTCTTCCTCCCTTACACCTAGTTCATGAAACAAGGGGCACAGAGTATATATTTGGAAAAGAGTTGTCAGCAATTGTGCCTCTGTTTCTTACCTTCTGTGGATAGCACAAGGATAAGGACATCCCTACAAGACTGAAAGAGAGGATAGAGTATCTGAGAAGCAGATTGAGGGACAGAAACTTCTTTGCAAGCATATTTGGATCAGAAAATCGTGACTTTTACCATTCCTCTTAGTGGGGTTTGGGAGGAAGGAAAAGAGGAGGAAAGGAGGAGATAGAAAAAAAGAAGGAAGGAAAGAAGGAAAGAAGGAAAGAAAGATTGAGGAGGTCAGTTAAGGAAACTGAATGTATTAAGGGAGAAGCCTTATGTGCTAGTACTGTTTACTATCAAGTCTTGAGGATAGTGTGTGTTTTTTAATCTCCTTGAGACAAACTGCATTCTGAGTCAGTTATGAAATGTGTTTGGTTTTAAAAAATGATAAGGCAGAAGTGTAAAGAAACATGCCATAAAATGAAACTGCTGTAATCAGAAAGATAGAAAGATGGAAGAAAAGAAAGAAAGATTGATTGATTGAGGTACTCTGGGCAGTGAAAATTGAATTCCACCAAGATGGGAAACAAATACTGTATGTTGGTTGGAAATATCAATAACTAGTGTCAGCAAAACAGGCAAGCACCAAGTTCAGACCGATTCAAATATTACGTGGTCCCACCATATTGGTTTCTTTTCAGCCCTTTCCTTCTCCATCCCAGTAAGGCCTATCTCCCAGTATTCTTTTGCAAGTAGAAAAGAATATCTGTTACCAGACTCACTCTTCCATCCAAAAAAGCACCAGAGAAAGAACTTTTATGATGGGGGCGCACTTATCCAGTGAAGAAAGGAAGGGGGCGGGACCACAGGGGCGGGAGCGTTGAACTTTCACCAGCTGGCTTTATTAGGCGGGTGCAGCTGGGTGTCAACCATAGTGATTGGAACATTGCACTTTGGGCTTTTCGCGATATCTTTGATAGAAGCGCTTCCCCAGCCGACGGCGTCCCATCTCTCGAGTCGGGGTCTCCGATTCTCCCAAAATGGCCGACAATCGAGATTGCGCTAAGGAGCAGTTGAAGCGCTGGCAACAGCAGCGGGGCTCGCAGGTACCGACGGGTCTGTCGGCAGAGTCTGTTTCTGGCGCGTCCGGGAAAATCTGTCGGGCAGCTCATTCGGGGAGGGGGTCGAGGACATCAATAATTTAGCGTAATTTAGCGTAATTTAACACAGTATGTTGTTACTGGAGGAAAGAAGAGTCTTTTGTGTTTTTTTTAAAGGGTGAACGGACAGCCGGGGGGAAAAAAACAGACTGGAGATGTGCAGTTAATAACTGTGAAGAGGGAACTGTACTTCGGTCTTCAGGAGGAGAGTAGACTGGCTTTCAGGAATAGTTTCAGAAATAATTTATCCTAAGTGTAATGTCCAAAATGTGATCTGTTTGCGTTACTCTACATTAGGGCGTATCAAATTCTGGAACTTTGAATTTCCAAACATTAGGGGTGCTCAAAAGTTGTGACATACCCTGGGGCTTGTAAAGATATTTTGGTTACTTTAATATACGTTAGATGTGCTTGGTGAGTAATTACATAAATACGGTACCTTTTTCATTTGCGTGTCTCTTTTTTTGCAATAGCTAAGCAGTTTGTTATTTGGGTACGAAGTTCAATTCTGCTAAAAAAAAATCAAGTAGATAAAGGTTGACCAAAAAGTCCTGTAATATTGTGGATTGTTGGGAGAACTCTGAAAAAAAGTAGCACTTTGTCCTTTTCTTGCAAAAACCTAGCTAATGTCTATATTTGAGGAACTGGATTTACCCTGATAATGGTAGTTATATTATCTGTGGTACTACTCATGTTGTCCTGGAGTGCAGTTTAATGACTTTGTTTTGTGACAGTAAAATGAAGGAAAATCCTTTCTCAGCATCTATCATATTCTCTCAAAAATGATATGCAATATATACCATTTTAAAAGGAAAAGTTCCTGGTGCAATCCATCGGTACTAAAGCTTTTTGAAGCTTATCTTCAAATGAAATAAATGTATACTTAACTTGAACGCTAGTATCTGTTGGATTGAAAGAAATCTTAAAAGAATTGGTATACTCTTGCAGAACTGTTGGCAGTTTACTCAGTCTAATTAGTAATTCAAATCAGATCAGTATTTCAGTTATCAAAAAAGGTCTAGGTAGGCTTGAATGCTTCTCTCCTACTCACAGCTTCTCTTTCATTACTCACCTTTGTCAGCCCTCAAAACAGATGTGGGTGGGTTCAAATTCTGGGCTAAGACATAATAGAGTTGGTTTGTAATTTAGTATTGTGAACCAACCATCTTGGATTATAATTCAAGGTTTATTGTATAGTGTGATATCTGAACTCATTTTATTCCACAGATTATGGTTAATAATGTGATTTTTGGCATTATCTGGATCTAGTTTGTACTTTATTCTTCATTTTCTAAGTTGATTGGAAATCTGCTCAAATTAATATATTTCATTCTGACTTGAAATATATTTTTCAATTTTGAATTATTAGAATATGGAAGTAGGGAATATCAGTTTATTTGTGGTCCTTTGTGTCATACTTTTGAGAATTGCTAAAAGTATGAATGCAATTAGTAATTATTATTTTAATATAATAAACTGCAAGCATAAATATAGCTAGGGAAAACTTAAGATGATAGCAAACTGTTTTTATTGTTCTGTTTTTATTTTTTTCATTTATTAACCAGGAAAATTACTTATTAAAGAATGAGATACTAATTATTTATTTTACGCTATTTAGATTCTAATGTTTTTCTGTAATAGAATAAGTTTAATAATTTGACTGCATTTGTTTATTAAATTGAAAGTTATATTCCCTTCTGCATATTTCAAAGGAACCTTGATACATAATTAACAGATTTAACCTGAATAACAAGCAGATGATTCTTCAGCTTAAATATTATTTGGTATTTTTTTTTATAATTCTAACTAAACTGTATGAAAGATGGCTTGTATAGAAATACGTGATTGCTCTTCAGTTTGTATGATAAGTTTTTTCTGCTGTTGTCTCTTTTGCTCCCTTCCTAGCCTGCACCCTGCAAAGCAGATATGGAATATGTGCAAAAAAATGGAATTTGGGAGGATAGTTCAGTCTGTCAAAGTTATCCTTCTAAATCGGATAAAAATAATTAGATGCAGCCTAGGAAGTCTAGGAGGTCATACACTATTATTAAAAGTTTCAATTCAGTAAAGATTCAAATTTATTTCAAGTTTTGCTTCCATTTAGTACAGTAATTGCTTTAGCACGTAGAACTTATTTTGAAGATTAATTTACATGCTGAGGTAAAATGCATTCTTGTGACTAACACTCTTGACCTACTTGCTTCCGCTTAATCTATCCTCCATGACAAATGGTAAAAGAAGAATAAACAATTTGTAGGAATTAATTCCATTGAATGGAATTAATTTAATTGAAACACCAGGAGAAATCCTAGCAGTTAGCATAGTAGTCCTCAAACCCAAAATATCTGCTGTTAAGTGATACATTTGCTAAATGAGTTTTGCCCTTTTCATGACCTTTCTTGACACAGTTGTTAAATGAATCACTGAAGTTGATAATTTAGTAACCTGGTTGTTAAGTAAATCTGGTTTCTCCATTGATTTTCCTTGTCAGAAGGCTGCAAAAGGTGATCACATGACTTTGGAAAACAGCAACAGTTATAAACATGACCCAGTTGCCAAGCATTGGAATCTTGATTACATGATCATGGGGATGTTGCAAAGATTATAACTGTGAAAAACAACCATAAGTCACATTTTCCCAGTGCTGTTGTAACTTTGAATGGTCATTAAATGAACTGTCAAGGGTTACCTGTATAAGAGGGTGATATAGATGAAGATAGCTGTATCTATTTCTGCTATTGCAGCTGAATATTTACTGTCCCCTATTCGAATTTGGAAGGTTGCCTTAATGAGGAGGCATAGAAATCGGATATTTTATTATATTCAATCTTTTATTTTAAAACTCAGATTTACTAATTAATACATTCTAAAATGAAATACATTAAAATTAATTTTTCCAACAATATTGTACTTGGTGTTAATATATTTTAAAACAACTACTTCTTCTCCTTTACAATTTAAATTATAGACTTAATTAAATACTCAAATATAATGATATTGTATGCTACTCAATTATTAGAATAACTCTCGGTGACTCATAGAAGAAGGTTAAAACTATTCACAGGAAAGGCATGACCATCACATGTCTCATAAGTCCAACGTGACGAGAATAGGAACCTGGAATTGACCAATTGTTCAGAATTTGCTATCGGGTAGAAATATATTGGAATATCCAGAAAAAAAAGTAAACTGGGAATATGACAATAATTCTGTCTATTAGAGGAGATAAAGAAGAGATAAAAAGATTAGTGTTATCAGTTTGTCTTCAAATATAAACATAGTCTTTAGTTAAAAACCACTCAGTGTTGCACAAATGGTACTTATGATCAATCCTCAAAGTCCTGGCCATTCCAACATTCCTGCAATCACATGACTGTGATCTGAACATGTGGAAACCAGCTTACACTTAACAATGATTGTAGCATCTGGCAGTTATGTCACCATTTGCAGCCTTCCCTGCTGGTTTCCTATAAGCAAAGTTAATGGTGGAGAAGATGGCTCCCATTCCTGCCACTTTTTCTCTCAAGACCAGTTAGGGAGCACAAAATCTCAATAATTTGTACTCTGTAATGTGCATGCTCATACTAGCCTTCCCTCCAAAGCCTGCCGACTTGGCCAAGCTGGGCTTGTTCTGTGTAGCACTATGACAAGCATGGACACACCATTCCAGGATTGGCCAACCAACCATCTGTGTACTCTCCTTCACTCAGCAGTAGCCATCCCTTGTTACTAAATAGCTAAAGAAGTTACCAATATGGTAAAATAAGAACTTGAGGTGCACAGATGTGGTTTGTTGTGCACAACACAGAGCTTTTAAGAATTTACTAAAAATATTGGTACTAAATGAATATGTAAAAAAAATAATGGTTGATATCATAAAAAAATATAATTCATCTGTATACAATTCCAGACTTTTTGCAATGATTGAATACATTAGCCATGGTCCCTAAATCAAATGCTGGCTTAATAAACCAACATACAAGACATTCTTTATCCATAGGTTCATTTCTAAATACATTTTACAACTTTTGAATAAGTGAACAAAGCAACTAAGAAATCCAGTGCTAAGATCTATGAAATATCCCAGATGAAGAATAATCTTGTTACATTATTTGCTGCCTTTTTGTTTTTGTGGTTACTGATATGCTAACAATTGTATGTCCTTCTAGGATGATGATTTCACTGCAGATCCTTGCAGCAGAAAAATGAAAGATAAAACATTTATCAAGCAATGTGGAAATATTCCTGTTTTGTATTGGACAAAACTGATTTGGTTAGATTTGTTGTTTTATTCTACTAATGTACTGTCTTTTCTTGTAAGCACATAACAGATCAAATTACTACTACTACAATAATATACTTAAACAATTAAATTTGAAAGTAGTTAATGTGATTACTCTCTAGCAATTTATATGCTATAGTTATTTTCACCAATTTTGGTGTTAAAAAATTACAATTTAATAAAAGGTCTTAAAGATTGCTGATATTGCATGTGGCCCTGAAGGCTTGGATTTAATGGCTTTCTTATCCATGCAGCACATCATTAAATAAAAGACATATTATCAAAAGTTTTGGAAGTGTGGGAATATTTTTTGTTTTATGAGGTCTTGTGATGAAACTTCCCTAAAGCATTCAACTAGAATATGCATGAATACATAGTAATTCTCTTGCACATTTAGCTTGACACACCTTAATTTGCCACATCACTATAGTATGAGATATAACATCCACCTTCTTGGGCATTGGAGCATTTTCTCACTTGGTCCTATAATTAAGCTCCTCTCAATGTTTTGAATGTTTCATAGAAGTAAACTATATTGGAAAACTACTTTTCAAAATGCAAGAAAAGATTATGCATTCAGAACTCTTTGAGTGCAATTTATCTACTAACCTTGGTTTGAAACTTTTATTATAACACTATTTTTAAGAATTGTTCTTATCATAAAGATTACAGATATATCCCCATGATTTTGTTCAATTTTAAATCTCAGAGAAGCATTTATTTTTTTTAACCAAAACAGATCTTGAGGGACTTTTAGTATAACCTGATTTCAAGATTTCTGCAGCTTTTTCATGTGGTTATCTTTAACAAGAATTCTGCTTCCATTGAATTTCTCTCCTCCCTGTGCTTCTGGCAGTCTATGCTCAGAAGTTTTAGTTAATAAATAGATAGTAAATAGCTAAAGTTGCAGATTGTCATCTCAGAGCCACTGACTGTAATCTTTGAGAGTAGAAGTGCCTGAAGTTTGCAGAAAGAACCAGTGTTATAAAATGAAAGAAAAGTGAATCCAGAAAACTCAGATCAGTCAACTTGGTTATCCGGGAAAATACACAAGAAGTCAAGAAATCTGAAAAAGACTACTTTTTTTTTTTTTACATAATCACAACATAATATTTCTCAGTAAATTTTGATCAGATTCTGTTCAAGTTTCCCATATTGTTGGACGCAGTAAATTTTAGTCAAATGATCCTGAGAAATGTTTAAAAATTGTGTGTATGACATTTGTTCCTGAACTGCACAAATGCTGAGAATAAGAACAATCTGTGAAAAACTGTGCCAAAGATTACACTGTTCCATGACAGCTAGGCAAAATGTGAATTTAATGACACACAACAAGGCAACATTAATAAATTGTTTTCCACTGCTTTTCTCCTTCCTTATGTTCAGAATCCTTAAAGAGAGAAAAAAACTCTAGTTATATGAGGATAAACCTGTGTTAGTCATGTGAGTCTTGTTAAAGAATTATCAATGCTTTTGGACAGGGGTGTCAAACTCAATTTCACTGAGGGCCGCATCAGGGTTGTGTTTGACCTTGGGGGGCTGGGGTGGGCATGGCCAGCTCGATGTCATTCATGTCAGGGGAGCCTGTGGTGGCCCAAGTGCTCTGCCAGCGAAAATGGGCTCTCAAGTTCCGTTTTTGGCTGTGATGGCCTCCTGCAACCCTCTGGCAGCAAAAACAGAGCTCAGGAAGGATGCACGCAGCCCTCACAAGCTCTGTTTTCACTGGCAGAAGCACTGTGGGCCAGTTCTTCATTGTTTCTAGCATTCTGCAGGCCGCATCTGGCCCTCAGGCCTTGACTTTGACATCCTTGCCTTTGGACAATTGTGATACAAACAGTTGAGCTTTAGTAGTCAGATCCATCACTTTGCATGGGGTCTAAAAAGACAATATCAAGCAGTGTGGATGCTTCAAAGCAATTCATGCTTGTTACTGAGTAGCACAGTGCACTCCATTACCTGAACTGCAGCATTTGAATTATATTACAGGATGATAGAATTGGTAAGTTATCGCCTGATTGATTTTTGTCAGTGGACAAAGAAGGAGCAAAAGAACAGTAGTATAAATTTGTCCAAATATCATCTTTGCATTGCTACATGTTCCTTTCACAATTCTTTTATCTCCAACTGAAATAGTAACATTGAGTAACTTGTTAATAGAATCCAGAAATCTTTTTGTGCAGTTATTTTATTAACTACAACAAATCCTCAGGTTGCTGTTACTAAAGAAAAATATTTTATGACTTTAACTTTTTTTCTCTCTGTGCCCTCTGTGCCCTTTAATTTATGTTAAAAACATAAATTAAAAAATATTACTGTAGATTCATCTTTAAAATTTAGTCAGAATGTATTATCCATGTTGTTTCTAAATAGGACACATTTTTAAATTAATTTACTCAGGTATAAAAGTAGGTTCCAGTTTGTTAGTAATTCCTATGGAATTTCATTTTGCATAATCCCTTTCTTATTTTTCTTCATTTTTGAGTGGGATGCATTGGACTATCCCATTTAACAACTGGATGATTTGAATACCTAGGTAAATCGGTATTTCCTAAATGCAACCCTCGTCAATCATGAATAATGAAGCATGTGTGAGTCTTCCAAGATATGAAACCAAGTGCAGAAATCCCATTTGCAACTCCACGATGATGTTTCTTTAACTCAAGAGTGAAGCCTAGGTTGAAATCGTGTCTTTACTTGAGTGAAATGCAAGTAAATGCAATATTTTTTACATTCAAAAATATAACATATGAGACCACCTAAGAAGATAATTTAATGACTTATTTACCAGTATAGCAGAGTCATAAGATTTGTCAAGAGCTTGGAAGTGGGAATATTTCTTGTTTTATGGGAGCTGCTAATAAAACATCCTGAAACATGCAACTGATATATATGCATTCATCCACACAACCCATAGTGATTCTCTATACCTATTGCTTGACATACCTTAATTTATCATGTTACTGATGTAACAGAAGTGACAATGTTAATCCACTCTCTGGTCCTATAATTAAACTTTCATCAGTTTGAATGTTTCACAAACCTCTTTAAAAATAGTGAAGACTTTTTTTCAAAGCATGTGAAAAGATAAGGAAAATTCAACTTCCATCCAATTAAATTTTTATTTGCATGCATGTATGTCTCAAGTCATGTGCTGCCATATCAGTTGTGCTCTAGCTAATTCAGAGGTCTGTTCAGTGCAGCATTTGTTTTGAGATGAGTGAATAGACATGTGCAATACTTTTCCTCCAAAGCAGGAAAAGTTACTCAAAAAAGTGCTTGACTTCAGGAAACATTGCAGAGGTGGCAACAAGATGCAACCCTCTGTCATTGCCTTATTGCCATTTTTATTTATTTATTTTATTTGTCAAGCGATTATAAGATAACAGATATATATAAACATAGTTATGAATACATGAAATGGATACATATAAGAAAAATAAAAAGAAACAATAGGACAGGGATGGTGGACACGTTGGTGCACTTATGCATGCCCCCTACAGACCTCTTAGGAAAGGGGTGAGGTCAATAGTAGAAAGTCTAAGGTTAAAGTTTTTGGGGTTAGGGGAAGAAACCACAGAGTCAAGTAGAGTATTCCAGACATTGACCGCTTTGTTGCTGAAGTTGTATTTCCTGCAATCAAGTTTGATGCGGTTTACCTTGAGTTTGTGTCTATTGTGTGCTCTTGTATTGTAATGATTGAAGCTGAAGTATTCATTGACAGGTAGGACATACTAAGATCGGACCGAAGGCAGCATAGTTCTAGGTTTTCTAGGTCTAGAATTTCAAGTCTAGTGGCATAAGGTATTCTGCAATGAGTAGAGAAGTGGAGAAGAGTAGAGAACTTGTCTTTGAAAGCATCATCTCCTCTAGGAATTACATTTGTCCAAACACTGGCCATTTGTAAAGCACTAATCCTAGCTTTGCTGTTGAGCCTAGACCCTGACACAGCTTGGGTGAGTCTGCTAAATGGCTTATATGAGCCATTGTATGAATGTTCTCAGCTGCTTTTAAAAAAACAAAATTCTGGTTGTTTATATTATTTTTTCTTCTGTTTTAATTGTGAGCCAACCAGAGTCATGTATATAAGACAAATGGCCTATGCATTTATTAAATAAATAAATACAGTCTTGTCTTCCTTACAGAACTAGCCCTAATAACTATTTGCCTTACTTTTTAATATTTCAATCTGGAAATTTATGTAACCAGGAGAATGTTTTTAAATAGTGCACTTTTCTTCCATTGTGGTGGTATTATTTGGAATTTTATTGGGTTCATAGCATGGCTAATCTCTGTATTCATATTATGAAATGAAATAATAAAGTCCGAGATAAACATTTTCCTGTGGCTTAAGGAAGTAAATTTCATCAGATACCTATCAAATTAATCTGGGATTGTTTTCAAGTTACCATTAAAAAGTGTTTCTTGTTTTGAACTTAGGAAGCCAATTGCTTAACCACAGGAGCTGGAATTCCAGTGGGAGACAAACTGAATGTCCTGACTATTGGTCCAAGAGGCCCACTCCTTGTTCAGGATGTGGTTTTCACTGACGAGATGGCACACTTTGACCGAGAAAGGATTCCTGAGAGAGTTGTCCATGCCAAAGGAGCCGGTTAGTCTTTGAATTTGCATTATATCTTTCTTTTTGGCCTAGTTAGTGTGGTATTGTTTCAATGTCCCTTACAGCAGTGGTTCCCAACTTTTCCACCTTGGCGGCTCAGTATGGGGAGCCATGTGGATGGTAGACGCATGCATGTACTCCCAGCTCCATAGGTGAGAACAGCAGATGCATACGCCCTCTACTTGTGTGAATGGAGCTTTGCATGTGAGCAGAGGAAACCTGTGCTCACACATGAAGCTGTACTTGTGCGAAAGCAGGCACTAGTGCCCAAAGCTCCACTCACATGAGTGGAGAGCACTTGAGCTCATGCACGAGTGGAGAATACTCGCACATGAAGTGTGAGCACAAGCACCCTCCATTGCAGTGTCTTCCGCTCATGCAAGTGGAGCTATGAATGTGAGCATAAGGGCTTATCACTCACGTAAGTGGTGATTCATGCCTGCCCATTGCTCACACAGCCTTGTTTCAAACAGGCTGCAGCCCAGGAGTTGGGGACCCCTGCCTTATAGAATGTAGGTATGTTTTTGTGATTGACAACACTGAAACTGTGTCTTGTATGGGTTTAATCATTCTGTTCAGGAATCTATTTTTATTCTGTGATGCTTATACGATATTCTGAGGAGTAGTCAATGATGGTCCTACCAGGTTCAAGGTTGATTCAGCCTTCCATCCTTCCAAGGTCATTAAAATGAGGACCCAGATTATTGGGAGCAATAGACTGACCCTGTAAATCACTTAGAGAGGGATGTAAAAGCGCTGTGAAGTGGTATATAAGTCTAAGTGCTATTGCTATTATAGCAACATGGATTTCTGTTACTGATTTTCTTCATCAGGAGCTTGAATGATCTGTAATCTCTCCACTTGTGAGATATTTGAAGTTGCTATTTTTTTCTTGTTTTTATTTACCTTACCTCAATTTATTTAGCTAATTGATACAAGTTAATAACACTTTTTCCTTAAAAAAAATGTAAGTGTTAAAATTGTGTTTACTCTTTTGCGTGGCTCTTAGATTTGTAAACAGAAGTAATCAGGAAATATTAGAATCAGATGAACATTCTTTTTAAGACTTGAAAAAGAGTTCATTTTTATAACTTTTTTTAATAATAATTGATATGCTTATGTATGAGAGGTGGCACCTTGCTTGGCTATGGCTGCTTCAGCTCTCAAAAATGTTAGGGTTTTGGAAAAGAATCCAAATTGAATGACTTTCATCCAGATTGAATGACTTTCTAAGAATAGGGACAAGAAAGAGTTGTAATGTTAAACTGCTTGTATGATCTTCAGTCCATATTGGATATGGAGAATAAAAACAGCCTTATTTTAAATGTTGGTAAAACTGAAGAGATTGTTGTCGATTTCAAAAAAGGCAGGCACCGCCACACAGCTCTAAGTATTAATGATTCACCTGTGGAGATGGTTAGAGCATCAAGTTTCTGTGTGTGCAGCTAACAAGTAGGCTGGCTTGGTTGCATCCACAGTGAGACACTGAAATGGGCACAGCAGCATTTGTATTTTCTGCCTTGCATGAGAAAAGTTCATCTTCCTTCCCCCTGTCCTTACCACTTTCTATAGAGGGACAATTGAGAGCATCTTGTCATATGGTATTACTGTCTGGTTTGGAAGCATTCCTGCTTCGGACAGGAAGGCGGTGCAGAGAGTGGTGAGGATGGCAGAAAAGATTATTGCTAGTTCACTTCCTTCTATCTAGGACATAGCAAATAATGCTTGACCAGGGTCCACAGTATTATCTGGGACAATACACATCGTCTTCACAACCTATTGGTATCTGAAGCAGAACATCCAGATTCAGTCACAATTTCATTCCTTATAGTATCAACCTTGTGAACTCTCAAGCTTCCTCATCCTGTTATGTATTCAAGATGGACAGTGATGTCTGTCTGTGTGTATAGCATGTGTATATGTATGTTATGTATGTGTACACTTTTGAGAGCCAGCAAAATAGCAAAATAGAATTTCATTTTTAATGTGTACAAGTGTGTCCACAGTAAAAATGACAATAAAGGTTATGTATCTATCTAAAATAAGGAAAAAAATCAATGAAAGTTGATTGATGTATTCAACTTATATGTTGTCCATTCACTGTTCAAAGTTGATGCCTTCCTTTTTGTTAGCGGAATCCTTTGTTGAACCAGATTTCCATTAAAAGGCACTGCTATATTTATAGTAACAAAAAAATTAACATAAAATATGTGCATATAAGCTGCTAATAATAAAGAAAATATTATCTTCTGCTTCATCTACCATAACTGATATTCTGTGATGACTCAGAGTGTAACAGAAACGTAACAAAATCCAAAACGTAAATAAATGTCCTTTAATGCCTCCAACTTGGCCCCACTGTTCAATAATTCTCAGTTGGAGATAAAAAGCACTCAAAACTGGTCTTCAAAAGAAAGCAGTACAGGCCAAATTTAATGAGCAGATAGAGGTGAAAATAAAAATCAAACAAACTACAATGATGAAATTTTCACAACAGAACAGGAGAAGTATTTACCAAATTCAAGGAGATAACGGCACAGTCTGTTGGAAGGATAACTACCAAGATAACCTCAAACCAAAATAAAACACGCTTGGTTTCCAGCGTTTGCCAGAATGCAGGTCCAAACTTTTTTGCAGTTCTCATAGCTGCAGCCCATGAAGAGGATCAAGGCCCTCTCCTCCCGGGTAGACCACACCTCTCCCTGATCCTCTCCTCCCTGCATGCCCTAGGATGGATAGCGGATGGGCCTGGGTCTTGCTGACTGCTCAGTCGTCCTCTGCCCTTCCCCAGCTTCCTCCGCAACCTCCAGAACCACACTTCCACTCCCTGTTAGCTATTCCTCCTCTCCCTCAGAGTCAGTCTCAACCAGGGGCATGACATATTCCTTCCAAATCTATTAACTTTGGAACAATCTTTTTAAAATTGTAATAAACTAACCTCTTTTAATTATACAGGAGCATTTGGCTTTTTTGAAGTGACTCATGATATCACCAAATTCTGCAAAGCAAAGGTATTTGAGCACATAGGCAAAAGAACTCCAATGGCTATTCGATTTTCAACTGTTGGTAAGGATCTGGCAGATTTTCGGTGTATCTTATTTATTTACTTTATACATAAAGGGGTTTTATTGAACATACATGCTTATTTATATATCAATTCAATACTTTAATATTTGATGGCTTTTTATGTACTGTTTTTAATTGACACTGGGCAATAAGTCATTTAATAAGTAACACCCTAAATATGAAATGTTGATCCCTTATATTTTCCTATCTTTTAGTAGAATATTAGGATTAATAGCAGTGTATTCTTGAACAGGTTTTATGAATAGCAGAAACATAGGCATGTTTATTGCTGCATGCACTTGAAAAAGAGTAATGACATATGGGTAGTCCTTGACTTATGCCCATAATTGGTACCAGAATTTCTGTTACCAGCAAGGAAATTGTTAAATGAGTCATTGCCCAATTTTGCAAACTTCTTTGACATGGTTATTAAACAAATCAGTTGTGGTAAGTGAATCACACAGTCCTTAAGCAAATCTTGATTCCATTGACTTTGCTTGTCAGAAGCCATCTGGGAAGATCAAATGGCAATCACATGACCCTGGGATGCTACAACCATCATAAATACATGGTCATTGCCAAATACCCAAATTTTGATCACAGACAGCACAAGAGTCATAAGTGTGAAACTGGTTGTAAGCTACTTGTTAAAATGCTGTTGTAACTTTGAATGGCTGCTAAATGAATGGTTGCAAATCAAGGACTACCTCATAATAATATTTGTCAGCTTGTTTTAGATCAGGGGTGTCAAACTCAAGGCCCGGGGGCCAGATCTGGCCCACGGGGTGATTAGATCTGGCCCGCAGGGCCACCTTGGAAACGGCGAAAGACTGGCCTGCGGTGCCTCTGCCAGCAAAAACATAACTTGGGTGGGCTGCGCACAGCCCTCTTGAGCTCTATTTTCATTGGCAGAGGTTTACTTATAGGAGTCTGTTGCAGCTGAAAACAGAGCTCAGTAGCCTGTTTTCTCTGGCAGAGGGCTCAGACTACCACAGGCACCCCTGACACGAGTAATGTTGAGCTGACCACACCCACTCTGGGCACGCCCACTCTGGCCCTCCGAGGTAAAATACAATCCTTCAATGAAATCAAGTTTTACACCCCTGTTTTAGATGTTATATTTATTTTGTGCTGCTTTGTTATGTTTTGTCGATATTTCTAATTGTTCTAATGTGGCACTACATTCTATAAGCTTGGTAGAGTCTCCTGAAATGAACATCCCTAATAAATTTACAGAAATTAATTAATTTAAACATAGGTTTTTCCTACAGGAACTCATTAAATTTATACTGCACATTATTTAAATTTAAAAGATAATCTTCAAGTACTTTTTCCATTTCTCTAAGTCATTTCATCCAAACTGTATTTATCTTTTAAATGTCAACTGTACAGATTATAGATTCCACAGGAAGTAAATACATAGACAAAGTTAGTTAAGGCATTAGACTATGTACATAGGATTTAATCATGGGAATTTTTATTTTTTATTTTCTATTTAGCTGGAGAAGCAGGCTCAGCTGACACAGTGCGTGATCCCCGAGGCTTTGCAATGAAATTCTATAGTGAAGATGGAAATTGGGATCTTGTAGGGAACAACACTCCAATCTTCTTCATTAGAGATGCAATACTGGTAAAGTGGAACAGATGTGTTCTTAATCAGGTTTCTGTCAAAAGCCTTGGAGCATATTAAATGTGGCCATTGTTTTGGAATCTGCCATTATAGTTCCTTCTGGACACCTATAGCTGTTTGATGGCATATTGTAAACGGCTATAGTTTTTTATTGCAGTGGGCATAAATCCATCAGTCAATAAAACTTATAGAAAGGGATGCATTGTGGTCATTGATGAGTCTAAACTAGGATTTCCAGTTTGAGGGGGGAAAGAAATCTTTATTTTAGAATGAAACCTATAAGATTTGGGTGTTTTCTGTCACAAAATGGGATAAAAGTCTTCCATAGATTTGTAGCAATAATAGTGATAGGAAGTACCACATGTTGCAAGGGAAAAGAATACAGAGGTTCTAGTTTGCCTATCTTGAAAAGGCAAATTAAATTGAGGGAAAATGTATGGCAATACAGGTAGACCTTATCCTAAGACCACAATTGGGCTCAAAATGTATGTTGCTAAGTGAAACAGTTGTTAAGTGAGTTTTGCCCAATTTTGTGACCTTTCTTATCATATTTGTTAAGTGAATCACTGCAATTATTAAATTACTAAGTTACTAAGTGAATCTTCCCCATTGACCTTGCTTGCCAGAAGGTGGCAAATATGACCAGGGACACTACAACCAATATAAATATGAGTTAGTTGCCAAGTATCTGAATTTTGATGCACATTTTAAATTCACAAGAGTTCTCCTACTAAAATGAGTATCTGAAAGTGAAAATAACGAAACAGAAGTCTTCATCATCACAGTCTTAATGATCGTGTATAAAAATTCAGTGGGTTTTGTTCATTTTATTTGCATCCTGATAATTTAGTAGCTGGCACAATAAATTCCAACAGATTGTTTATGATTCATAAACGCATAGTTTTAAAGCAAGCTCAGAACCTGTGCAGGAAATCGGCAATTTAACTCTAATGCAAACGTATAATATTTTAATTCTTTCTTTGTGTACTCTGTTAGTTTCCATCCTTTATCCATAGTCAAAAGAGGAATCCACAGACACATCTAAAAGATGCAGACATGGTATGGGACTTCTGGAGTCTTCGCCCTGAGTCTTTGCATCAGGTAAGATTTTACCCCCTTTTAATTACTTTTAATCAGAGGAAATGCCAAAGATCAAAGATATAAATTAAAAACGTGATTATTGTTAGGCTGCTACATAAAATTACATATCTTATTATAGAAAAAGTTGTCAAGAAAGAAGAAAATTGGGTTGAGTTTCTATGACATCTTTATTTTCTTAGGTATTTTAAAGATATTTTTAGATTTTTTTAATGTAAAAGCCAAAATAGCCAAAGCTACTCTTAACCCTTTCTTGTTCTAGTTCCACTGTTGCAAACATGAAAGGAAGGGAAAAAATGTGCATACACAGGGGTGGGCTTCAAAAAATTTAGCAACTGGTTCTCTGCCTGGTTGCTGGGTAGCCATGGCCATGGTGTACGTAGTCTAGTTGGCCTCCTGCACCACAGTGGGGGGGGGAGGAGGGTGTTTTTGCCCTCCCTGGGCTCCGGAGGCTTTCGTCAAGCCTTGAGGAGGGCGAAAACAGCCTCCCTGGTCTCCGGAGGCCATCTTTTTTGGCCTTCTGGAGCCTCCAGGAGGTCCATTTTTCGCCCTCCCTGAACCTCCACATGGGTCCTGCACCTACCTGGGGTCCAAAATGGGCTGCATGGAGACTCCTGGGATGGGTGGGAGCGGGGGGGGGGGGGGGG
>BHFT01004104.1:0-26562 GCA_004320025.1 Laticauda laticaudata
GGAACATTTTTCTCGTCCGCTGTGTCCTTTTTACAAACGTTTTGCATCTGTTGGGCAGTGTGACAGGGCCTTTAGAGGACCTGGCATGTGCCAAGAGAGGTTGCTCTTATTGGTGAGATGGGCATCATAATAGGAAGACAGACAGACAGACAGACAAATGGATGGCTAGGAGTACATCAGTGCCCAAGAGCACTATATAATCTATTCCACCTTTTAAGAGAAAATCTGGGCAATGAATGTCCTTAATTTATTTGGTCTGTATAATGTGGGAGAGGGGAAATTGGCAGCTGTTTATACGAGTGTATCAGGCAATATCAGAAAATAAGTATGAAATTATGCAGAATGCAAAATGAAAGTTTCTGTTATTCTTCCTTCAAACATCTGAACTGTTCTGTTATTGAAGACATTTGGAAGGCTTGCAGAAATCAGATGTTTCATTGCCAAATTCATTGCCAAAAAAAGGGCCAGACATTTTTAAAACATGCCCAGTTGGATAGATAAAAATGCATGGCACAACACTCGTCCAACATAAAGTATATGCAGTCAGTCACAGCTAAATGATTACTTGGCAAGTGAACTTCCCAGCACAGGCAACAAGCTTTTAAAAATACCAAAGGCAGCTCTCTCTCTCTCTCTCTCCCTCCCTCCCTCCCCTCCCCCTCNCTCTCTCTCTCTCTCCCTCCCTCCCTCCCCTCCCCCTCTCTGTGTGTATGTGTGTGTGTGTGTGTGTGTGAGTGTATTTTTATACACAGAGGTTTCTATAACTGATTTTCTAATCAGTTTTAAAGCAATATAAAAGCAATGACGATCCAATGAGAAACAAAAACATGATTGATGTGTAACCCCTGTTTCAACAGGTTGATCACTGAAAACACATACCAAAGCCCTGAAGTTTGGTCTGGTGGGTATTACTATGTTTATCTACTTGGAGTCCCCTAAATTCAGCAGACTTCATTACCAAATGCACCGATGCCATCCCAGGCAGAAGGCCAAGCCACACAACCATTTATATCTCAATATCCCAAGAATGGGTTGTTTAGTCGCTAAGTCATATCAAACTCTTTGTGATCCATGGACCACACAGGCCAGCCCCCCCCTCCTCCAATATCACCTGGAATTTCCCCAAATTTGTGTTCATTATATCAACAATGCTATGTAATCATCTCATCTGCTGCCCTTTTCCATTTGCCTTCCATCTTTCCCATCATCAGGGTCTTTTCCTCTCATATGGTGGTCAAACTATTTGAACTTCAGCTTTAGTATCTGTCTTTCCAAAGAAGAGTCATGGTGATTTAGGACTGACTCAGTCCTCTGGACAAAAGCGGTCCATGAAGATCATTCCCACTCCATTCTCCAACCCTGGAATTGTGGCTTCTATAAAGCCTGAAACCTAGGTAGGTAAGTCTCTGAGAGGGTGACATCACCCACATTCCCCAGCCAGATTTCTGTAACCCCCCTCTGATCAGTTGACTGCCCACAACCAAGTTATAGATGAACATAGTCTTAATACAAATGGACATAATGTTTACCATCAGGAGCTTGAGGTCACTAGAACTCCAATCTCCTTAAAGCATATATACCAGAAGACAGAACCAGAGTCACATAGTTGATCCTCCTTCTCCTGTAATGGATTGGCCAATGGCGTGGCCAATATTTCTTTGATCTATCACTACTAGATGTGTTCACTCCATTCCTCCCCATGAAGTCACTAACTGTACCATCTAACAAAACTGTCAAGTTCAATACCTAGCAGCCACCCTACTGTGAAACCCATCAATTTCCCAAACTCCTACCCTGATAACCCAGTAACGTAACAAAAGCCTCATAGGGGCCTCATAGGTTTCCATTTACTTCCTCCCGTGTCTATATAATATCCCATTTAAACCCCAACACTTGCTAAGACACAATTTTTCCTACATCCCAGTCTAACCAAAACAAGAAAAAACCACAGTGATTTAGGAACACCCCCACACCAAGGATTTAACAGAGGGAATCCTTCTTATTCTCAATCCATGGAAACTTCATTTTCCACTTCCCACTCAGAATAGCCCTTCTCACCTAATTCCTTTCTTTGACCCTCTCTTCTGTCCTCCAGCAGAAGGCATTTTTCTTGATGTAGTCAAGGGCAGCTCCTAGCATTACAGACTGCTGGTTTGAAATGTTTAGAATTATAATTCATCACATCTGGAGGGTACAAACTTGGGAAATGCTGATTTATACCCTCACACATTTCTTAGTCCGGGTTATTTTTCTCTTGGGATACATTATTTTTTCAGGCTGGCCAAAGATTTTCATGGCCCAGAATCTACTTTATCAGATACAGCAATTGTTATCAGAAATTTTACCTGCTTTGCCTTACTTGATCGATGGAGTTTTATAGCTACCCAAGCTGCTGAAATAGACATCATTATAAAACTTATTTTATGTATCGGAGATACTCTTTTATTGGATATTCTCTGTTGGATTGCATTTTAATGACCCTAACACTATAGACGGTTGTAGAATAATAATTATACTGTCCAGAAAGGCAAGGATTATGACATACTAATACTTTCTAATAAAGCTTTCTTCCCATAAAAAAGGGTCAACCAATTGAACTCGGAAAGCAGCAAATAAATTTTTAGACCTCAGTACTTGTTGTGGATTTCATAAATGTATGGTAGTGTTAGTGAACATTCACTTGCATTCCATTTCAAATTTTATTTTCAAACTGTTTTCATCTAGAGTGGAGGGTTGTTGGTTTTTTAGATATCAGGTCAAGTTGTATAATCAGAGTCAGAGACACTTTTCATCCCTCCATTAAAAAAGCCAATTCGAATCCTTATTGTGGTCATAGAACAGCATAAGACACAATCAAGAGGAATGACAGAAATTTCAATAATAACACTAAATTAATAAGATATAAAAATAACTAAAAACTAGGAATGCTGACACAATATTATAGTACACTGAAACACTAAAACATCTATATAAAATGTTTACCGTTAAGAATATTAACTAAAAAGTGGGAGTCATTCCATGGGTTACAAAAATTATACAAGGATGGATAAATTTACAAAAACTAAAATTAAAAAAAGAAGAATCCTCATACCACAAGCCAGTATCCATAATGATCTGATATTAATTGTTAATACAGATATTAATTGTTCCAAGGCAGAATCCAGGAATGTTATATTTAATAAGTTTATCAGGGAGATTTCATTATGATTCTATAAAATATGCTAGTGAAGAGAAAATGGAAGTTAGTATTGGGGACAATGTAAAATCACATGTGTGATGGTCTCAATAGCACGTATGCCACATAGACAAGGTCTCACCACATGAGGGTTTTAGTCAATCTCCCCTTAAGAACCTGGGAGAGTAAAACATCATGCCTGTTCTGTGGAAGGCTTTGGGTCGGGCTGGAGAGACTAAAGTAGTGAAGTATCTGGGATAAGTTGTATAAGTTCTAATGTGAGTTGGAGAATGGCTGACTTTATTCTCTAAGTCTGTATCAGTTTTTCCCAATCTTGGCTATTTTTTTAAAGATATGTGGACTTTTTTTAAAGATATGTGGACCAACATTTCTACAACTCTTTCTCTGAAAAGCTGTCTAATCTTTTCTTTAAAAACTTCAGTGATGGAACACCCACAGCTTCTGCAATGGCTTGCCTTCATAAGTTGTGGGTGCTCCATTACTGGGAGGATTTTAAGAAGAAAGTGGAAAACCATTTCTCTGAAATGGTATAGGGTTTTCTGAAGGGGATTGAACTAGAAGACTTCAAAGATATCTTCTGTTCCACCCTATTTTCCCCTTCCCTACCTTACCCTACCCTATCCAACCCTACCCTACCCTATTCTATTTTATTTTATTCTACCCTACCCTACCCTACTGTATTCTATTCTACTTTAATGATTCTTTCAGTCTAGCAATTTGTCAAGGCAAGTCCTAGTGAATCAGTTTCCCCAGAATTGCTTGTTGCCTAATGTTGGACTAATGGAATCAGTCCTGATGGGGGGAAATGGCATTTGAGTCACAAGGAGAAAATTGATAGCCATGGTGTCACCTCCATTATCCCTGCTTCCCTTCTGAGTATCACATTATAGGCACATCTAAGCTCTTGAAAAGGGCTTGCAAAAATGTCTATTTATATGGCCTCTAGTGATTTATAGTGAGGGGATTGTTTCAACTGTACATTTGGGTCAAAGTTTTTGTTGTGAAAAATTGATCTAACCTTGTATGAAAAAATACACATAATACCCGTTGTACTTTATGTTTGTGAAGGAGCATGATTTTTCAGCAACCTGCAGATTAGAACCTTATCCTCAAACATTGTATTTTAAACTTTTAAAGGGCTCATTTTCCCCTTCACTGGCTCATGTAAATCTTTTGGGTATCTTGGCAAAAAATACCACTTTAGTTTTGTGGTGATTGATTACCAATAAATGTTCTTGGCACAAATAGGTGAAAAAACTGACTGCTTGCCTAAGCCTTACAAGTATTATTTAAAATGTAGCTGCATCATCAGCATGGAGAAATAATGGAATATCACCCCAGAAATCTTAGGGATCCACTAAAAAAAAATCACATAAATTTTAAATAATCATAAGATTTGATGATCGCACACACCCTGTCTTGAAGTCTTTGGCATTCTTGTGTGAAATCTTGTAGGAGTTCAACATTATTCATCAGGTATTCTCCCAAAAGATGTACTGAATATTAAACTGAATTATTTAGTAAGTCTGCAATTAAAACATATAATTACTGAAAAGTAAGGTAGAAATAAAACAGCTAAGAAAATTAATTTGTTAAAGCTCTTACCGAGCAACCCTCTGAATATTTTATTTAGAACTAAATATCACAGGATTAATAA
The DNA here is from genome assembly GCA_004320025.1 of Laticauda laticaudata. Lineage (NCBI taxonomy): Eukaryota > Metazoa > Chordata > Lepidosauria > Squamata > Elapidae > Laticauda > Laticauda laticaudata. The sequence goes on from BHFT01004104.1 coordinate 4,854, forward strand.
GAATCAGCTGTCTTTTTAGAATAGAATAGAATAGAATAGAATAGAATAGAATAAGAATTCTTTATTGGCCAAGTGTGACTGGACACACAAGGAATTTGTTTGGTCTAAATACTCTCAGTATACATAAAAGAAAAGATACATTCATCAAGAATCAAGAATCATAAGGTACAACACTTAATGATAGTCATAGGGTACAATAAGCAATCAAATCATACAGGAAAGAGTCACTGTAGATCATAAGGATATCAAGCGACAAAGTTACAGTCATACAGTCACAAAGTGGGAGGAGATGGGTGATAAGGAGTGATAGAAAGATTAACAGTAATAGTAGTGCAGACTTTGTAATATGTAGTGTTGAGACAATTATTTGTTTAACAGAGTGATGGCTTTCAGGAAAAAACTGTTCTTGTGTCTAGTTGTTTCGGTGTGCAGTGCTCTATAGCATCATTTTGAGGGAAGAATTGAAACAGTTTAATGTCCAGGATGTGTGTCTGTCCTGTTGGGTTGCAGAACCAAAACAGACAGTTATAGAGGTGCAGATGATAGACTTAATAATCCCTCTGCAGAATTGTATCAGCAGCTCCTTGGGCAATTTGAGCTTTCTGAGTTGGTGTAGAAAGAACATTCTTTGTTGTGCTTTTTTGATGATGTTTTTGATGTCAGGTGTCCATTTAGCTCATGTGATATAGTAGAACCTAGAAATTTGAAGGTCTCTACTGTTGATACCGTGTTGTCTAGTATTGTAAGAGGTGGTAATATGGGAGGATTTCTTCTAAAGTCTACCACCTTTTCTACGGTTTTGAGTGTGTTCAGTTCCAGATTGTTCCAGTTACACCACAAGGCAAGTTGTATAACCTCCTATCTGTATGCGGATTCATCATTGTCTCAAATGAGACAAGTGTTGTGTTATCTGCAAACTTCAGTAATTTAACAGATGGATCGTTTTGAGATGCAGTCATTGGTATATAGGGAAAGGAGAAGTGGAAAAAGCACAAAGCCTTGGGAGGAGGGCTGTGCTAATTGTACAGGTATCAGATGTGATTCTGTCTAGCTTTACCTGCTGCTTCTTGTCTGTTAGGAATTAGATTATAACTTCAGACAACCCACCCACAGAGTAGTTTTCATAAAGGTGCATTAGGGGCTGTATGGCTTGTCAAATACTTTTTTTTCCTAATCTAATATCTGCTAACATCACATGCCTAATATGAAAAAGTATTTATTTTTCCATATTAATCACAATATCAAAGGGACAGCCAGCTTTTATTTAGTTCAGGACTGATTGCTTAGTTCTTCTTGAAGTCCATGGTACCCTAAGTAACTGTCTCCAAGTCCAAGTCTCCAAGTCCATTATTTGAAGGTGTCTGACTTTTTTTTTCTTATTCTTTCTCAATGATAGGTTTTTTCAGGCAGGGATATAAGAGGGCCATTGTATTAGAAGTATTGTGTGTGTGTTTGTGTGTATTTGCATTGTTGACTTGTAGTGATTGCCTGGATTATTCCCTGCAATCAAAGTTCTTTAGAAGTGGTTTGCCATTGCCTCCCTCCTAGGGGAGAGCTGGAGACAGAGAAAGGGAGACACACACACACAGAGGGAGGATGGGAGGGAAGGAAAGGGAGGGAGAGAGATTGACTCAAGATCACCCAGTTGGCTTTGTGCCTAAGGCTGGACTAGAACATAGTATCTCCTGATTTCTAATTTGATGCCTAAACCATGATACCAAACAATCTTTGGAGTCTAATTAGAAGTTATGATATATCACATTTGTGAAATTAACCCATATCACCTCTTTTCAGGTCTTACTCACTTTTTGGGAAGTCTTCCCACCTATTCCCATCTGCAGTTTGATTATGTCTTCACATTAAAAACATCCCATTCTCGTAGGCATCCATTACAAGATTCAACAGTGAACAATTGTATGCAGTTGCATACATGACCTCACTTCCCTCCCCTTTTATTATGTCCATCCTTCACCCCACCTTTTCACTCAAAATTTGAGGGAGACAATGTATTTGTAAAATCTGTATACTATCACGTTTATTCATATCTAGATATTACAAGTTCTCTGTTAAAGCTGAATTGAAAATGCTGTCATGAAAGAACAAAAAGCTGAAGAGACTAAGGCGGTTGCAGTAATTTCTCCCTGTAGCAAGATAGCAAGGATAAATCACCTTTTTTATTTCAGTTTAGTTGAAGCTGACTTCCTCTTCAATCTGCTAGAGACTCTACTATAAAGGCATTTGGGACCAAAGTCAAAAGGGGATATTTTCAAGAAAAAGGTACATAGTTATATTCCAGACATAATAACATTGCCGCATTAAAATTTCTTGAAATATGCATTATTCCTTTTCAGTATATAGAAAATAAGTTACATGAACTCTACATTGCAGAACTCATTTAAATATATACTTACTTGTAAGATGTATGAACTGCTTCAACCTCAGTAATATACAAAAGCAATAATGACACAGTCAGTGCAACACAATTCAGTATACAAAGCAAAACAGCACAGATTAGAAAAGCAAATCTATCAAAAAACAACCAAGTGATCCATTACCAACCTCCCATAAGAGGAACTGTGAAAGAACATTATTCAGATGAGCAGAAACACATTGCAGTAATCCAGAACAACAGAGAAAGAAAAAAAAAGACTACACAACATCTTCAGACAAAATGGATACCCAACACAACTGTATCTAAAAGTGCCTGATCCCTTAGCTCAGTATAGCACATGCAACATAAGCTATGGAAAGAATAACACTGGCATACATTAAAAAAAATCAGAAACAATCTGCATACCATTATAACCACATGGTATCATCATAGCACACAAACCAACTACTGTAAAGGCCTTTAAAACATTTTATGAACCAAAAGACTCAGTAGCCCAGGAAGAAAAAAAAGAATTGAAACTGAATTTGACATCCCTGTCCTAGATAAAGGTAAATTCCAAAATGCTGAAAGTTTGGCATTGAAACAAATCAGCCATCAATAGACAAAGAAATAAAATGTATTCACGCATTATTCAAAGGAGACCATTAAAAACCTAATAAAAACAAAAATTGTTCTCGCAATCTTCTTTGTACAGTTTAACCTCTGGTCCCCTAATCTTCTTTGCTGCTCTTCTAGGTATTCTTTCAAGAGCCTACGATGGAAGTGTCACACTCGATTTCATTGAGGGCCGCATCAGGGTTGTGGTTGATCTTGGGGGACTGGGGTGGACCTGGACAGGGTGGGTATGGCTGCTTGACATCACTTGTGGGCGAGCACTTATGGTGGCCCGAGTGTTCTGCCAGCAAAAATGGACTCCCGAGATCTGTTTTTGGCTGAGATGACCTCCTACAACCCCTCTGCCAGTGAAAACAGAGCTTGGGAGAGCTGCACATGGCCTTCCCAACCTCTGTTTTTTGCTGGCAAAGGTACCCCAGGTCAGTCCTTTGCTGCTTCCAGGGCAGTCCCACGGGCCAGATCTAAGCACCCCATGGGCTGGATCCTTGAGTTTGACACCCCTGGTCTATAGTCTCACCATACAGTTGTTAGCAATGAAGAGGTAAGGATTCTTCCATAGCACTCCAGAATTCTATGCTTAATTTTGGGGCTACCAGGTCAGGCTTACCAAACTCCAGATGGCCACAGATAGAGCAGAGAGCCAGCATTTTCTGTTTTCCTGCCATTGGTATCTATGTGCACTCCTGTCGCCCAAATCTGTGAGGCCACTCAAGTTCCTGTATGTTTCATGGAACTAGATTGTTTATATTTAAAGTCTCACCGATTGGTGGCTTTCAAATACAGGCTTTCTGGAATTTGTTCTATACTTGCCAGAACTGACAGCTGTCAGCATTCCAAGTAATGCACCCATTGAAGGCATAACTCTGAGGCAGGTAGATTCCTCAAAGGATATATTTATTGGATACATCATATCAGCATAGCCGGTGAAAACCAGCTCTGACAGTTCCCATAATTTTACTAATTAAAAGAATCAAACTCCCCCCTTCCAAGTGTCACCAGTCACATTGTCCAATGAAGATGGAAGGCAGCTTATTCTCTTTCAACCGCCACTTGTTTCAATGACCTTGGGTCTCCACAGGAAGACATTTCATTTTGACTGGAGCTGGGCTATCTACTTCCACCTTCCCTTCCCCTTCTCAGGCTTCATGGCAACTATGAGGCAGCACAAGATGGCTTCAGCCAGGTTCGCTTCAGAATTGACAACAGCAATCGGAAATAGCCAAAATATGAAAGGAAAAGGAGACTTTTTTTCATGTAAGTTTAGAATATTTTTCTTCCATATTCCATGAATCAACTTTGAAGCAGATTTCCTCATGTCAGAAATAGCAAAACAATTCCTCTAGAGCAACTCAAAACGATTCACTGGAATAAATGGTAGAAAAGTCAACCAAGAATGTCTCTTCAGCTTAGGGAAATGGTTTAAATTAATACTTTAATGTAAGAGAATTCTTCTGCTGTAAATCTAATATCCCGAATGGTTATTCGAGCGCTCTTCAATTGAAACCATGGCTGACTGCTTAACATTCTAACATGTATTATTTAACAGTTAATTTGCTAGTACTGCTACCTTTAACCCAACGCTGTTCAAATTGGCTTTTCCATGCAAAATCCCTGAAAAACAAAGAACAACACAGGAATCCTCAGCCGTTGGCTATAGCAGTCATTAAAGCGGAGTGTGTATGTATATGTGCGTGTGTGTGTGTATCTGCACAAGATGAAAAATCTATACAAAAATGATCATATTGTTCCAGACCTCATTTCATACTGTAGGATGAAAATACAGGAAGATGTTTCATGATACAGGATGAAAAGAAAACCACTCATTGTCAACATTCAAGGCCAAAAAGAGATTGTTCTTATTAAAAAAAAAAGGAATATATATATATGTGCGCACCTGCATAACATAAAAAGCCTATCAGATTAACAGATCCTGTACAATGCAAGTCCAAACAGAAGCTTAGTCCCAGGTGGGATTGAAGTCTTTACTGATTTTTTTAACAATGACAAGGGAAATCCAGGTGTGCAGCTTGTTAATGGAGAAAGAGCAAAAGACAGGAACTATTCTGCCTCCTTTGAGTAACATGGCTATTATATTTTCTTTATGATTTATTACAATCAGCCTAAGAACTGATCTATAATTGGGCTTCTCTTTTGAAGTTCTGCTTTTTTCCATGTCCAGCAGAGCCACCATAACATTGGCAGAGGCCATTATGTGCTGAGACATACTTATTCAGGTCCAAAGCAAAAACATATAAGTTTAAGAGAAAATGGGTATGAACGCAGAAAGATCAAAAAAACCCATATCCAGAGAAGAATGGAAATTAGTCAAGGACAAGATGTAGTATCTTTTCTGTCCTTTCTGTTCTAGTGCTTATTCTGGTGCTTAAACATTCTGTCCTTCTGTTCTAGGGCTTAATTATGTTGATTAAGATGGGGAGACGTAGGTTCTGGTTCCTACTCAACCATGGAAGTTCCCTGAGTGGGATAAGTCACTTTGTGTCTCATCCAGACTCACCTGAGCGGTTTGGAAAAAAGAAACAGCAATGCCCATGGACATTCTCAATCATCCAGGTCATAGTTGTCCCAAAGGTGCTTTTTCAAGAAACAACTGGGCTTCCTCTGTTTGTCCTTGAAGACATTTCACTTCTCATCCAGGAAGCTCATCCATGTACTGAAGAAGCTTCTTAGGTGAGAAGTGAAACGTCTTTAAGGAAAAACAAAGAAAGTCCAGCGCCTCTTGAAAAAGCACCTTTGGGACAAGGAACAGCAATCTATTAGAAAATTAGAAAACAAAAGAACAAAACTCAGAACAGCCCTACTTTGACTTTGTCCTCCTTCAAAAAGGGACAGTGACAATTTTGTTCAAAATTATGAACTCCAAAATGTAACATTCTTGGAATCACCATTTCTTAATTTAGCCTGCTCCAAGAGCTGATATATAGCAATTTAACAAATAAATGAATCAAGTTTAAAAAAAAAGGTCTGTGTGAAAGAAGGAAAACCTGATTGTAGACTCTCCCCTGCCCCCATTCTGATATCCTTGCAGGACAACGTAAAAGACTAATTTAGACAATTTCGGGTAAAGTAGTCACTTTTCTGGGGAAATATTTATTTGTGGTATTCCAATTAAAGCCCATGTCACACTGCACCAACGGATGCAAAGAGGATTTAAACGGCAAAAAAGCTTGCCATCCGTTGGTTAACGCGATGTACTCATTTGCCCCCGTTTGCTTCTCTATATCCATCCAGCATCCATTTATTGACATTTCATCGCTCAGAAAGTTTTGAGCTTGCCAAACTTTTGAGCGGAAAATGTAGCCAATGCATCTGTTCTGCATCCTTAGGCATTCGGACATCGTGTTCTGCATCCATTACGCATCTGCTATATCCGCTAGGATCCACTATGGCATCCGCACAACTCAATCCATTTTCCCAGCGTAAACGGATGCAGGGAGGAAGCAGAAGGGAGATGCGCGCGTTAGTAGCGGATGAGGAAAGGATGAAAGCGGATGCAGCTCATCCGCTCTGCACCGCTCGCTCTTCTACGCATCCTCTACACAGTCCTTCTATTACATCTGCTCTGCATCCTCTATAATCCGCTCTGCTTCCTCCCACGTCCGTTCCTTTCCATGTTATCCGCTCTGCTTATGCAAATTTTGCCCCTTTTGGAGAGCGATAACAACGGATGGAACATTTTGCTAACATTTTAGTAACATTTTAGTTTACTAACATTTTAGATAATTTGCCATGTCCATGCCCAACGGATGCCAAAAAGGACACAACAGATGAGCAAAATGTTCATCTGTTGTTATCCGCTCTTCAAAAGGGGCAAAAATTTTGCATAAGCAGAGCGGATAACACGGAAAGGAACGGACGTGGGAGACGCAGAGCGGATGTATTAGAGGATGCCAGAGCGGATGTATAGAGGATGTGTAGAGATGCATTAGAGGATGCGTTAGAGCAGTGTGGAGGATGAATAGAGGATGCAGAGCGGGATGCGTTAGAGGATGCAGAGCAGATTGCAGAGATGCGTAGAGATGCATAGAGGATGCAGAGCGGGATGGTAGAAGATGCAACGGTTGCGAGTGGATGAGCTGCATGCCGCTTTCATCTTTCTCCATCCATGCTACTAACTGCTGCGCGTCCATTCTGCTTCTCCCTGCGTCCGTTTACTGCTGGAACGGAATTTGAGTTGTCGGGATGCACAGCGGTGCCTAGCGGATGTAGCAGTGCGAATGGATGCATGAACGGATGTCCCCCGTTTGCCTATGAGGATGCAAACGGATGCCATTGGATCATTTTCCCGCTCAAAGTTTGGGACAGACTCAAAAACTTTTCTGGCGTAATTGAAACGTCAATAAACGGATGCTGGACGGATAGAGGAGGAAGCAAACAGACGGCAGTGAGTACATCACGTCTAACTCAAACGGATGGGCAGCTTTTTTTGTCCGTTTTAAATCCTCTTTGGCACCATTGGTGCAGGTTGACCGATGGCTTAAACAACATTCTGCCTTGCTGTTAGAGAGTACTTATTTAAACAATTTTTTCTGGCCAATCAGGAAGTAAACAACAAAATTGAAGATTTTATCCAACTCATCCTTCAGCTTCCTGAAGTTTAGTTAACAGAATATAGAAATTTTAGAGTCAGATATTTAATTTTTTTAATTTTTAGTAAAAGTTTCTAACTGCACAACTCTCAGTGTTGAATTCCACACCACTTGCCATTGATTCCCATTACTATGTAGCTGGTAAATTTGTTGAATAATATATATATATATATTATTGATATTTTTAAATTTTCGCCAGGTACTTACATGTGTGCTGTTAGCCATTCTCCTTCAGGTATTATCACCACGTATTGTATGTGTTTTTACAAGTTGGTAGCAACGTTTCAGCAAGAATCTATTCTGCATCATCAGGGGCTTCCTGTATACATACAAACTCTACTACAGAACCTGATGATTGGCAGATGAGATTCTGCTTGGGAAACCGTTGCTACAAACTTTAAAAAAGCACTACAATGACGTGGGTAATAATACCTGAAGAAAGCTGAACGCAACACAATGAAGTACCTGCGAAAAATTTTAACAAAACAAATTAAATAATTATATCAAAAGTTACCAGCTACATAGTATGGTGATATGGCAAGTGGAACTGCGTTGAATTCAACCACTGGGAGTGGACATGTGTAAGTTAGATTACTGAAGGAAGCTTGAATAGCACATACATATATATATTATGTGTGTTGTGTGTGGTGTGTGTGTGTGTGTGTGTGTGTATGTGTGTTATATATATATATATATATATATATATATATATTATATATAGAGAGAGAGAGAGAGAGAGAGAGAGAGAGAGAGAAGAGAGAGAGAGAGAGAGAGAGAGATGTTTTCTTTTCCATGGGGCCAATCAATGTATCTTAGCCATAGTTTGGGTTTGTGGGTGGCATTAGCCAGGGCTCTGGGTTCAAATTCTTCCATGAACAGGTTTGCAATGACGGGTGACAGTGGTGATCCATAGGGGCTCCTTTCAATTTGCTTGTATCTTTGTCCTTTGTATATGAAATATGTGTTGGTTAGGCAGTGTTCTGTTAGTTCATGAGGTCTTTAAGCTGGTTGGTATTTTATTTTGATGATTTCAAGAGTTTCTTTTAGTGGACTTGAGTGAATAGTGAAACCACATCGCAACTTACAAGCAGATCTTCTTGTTCTACGTGTAGATCTTTGATCATTTCTTGGAAGTGGTATGAGTTGTTGTACATATGAAGCTGCGGTTTCAGCATGGGCTGTAGTTGTTTTGCTAAGTATTTAGCTGTTTTTGTAATGGTGCTCCTATGGAGCTGACTATGGGTCTGAGAGGTATGCCTTCTTTGTGTATTTTGGGAGGCCGTATAATTTGGGGCATCTAGAAGATTTTTTCTCTTGGGAGATCGTCTGTTGGATTTTCTTTGCTTATGTGGCTGGTTATAATTTCTTCTTTGGTTAATTTTTCTAGATGATTTTGGTTGGGTCTGTGTTTATAGGTTTGTATGTGGAGTCTTGGAGTAGGTTCTGTCAATTTTGTTTCATAGTCTTTTCTGTCCATTACTACTGTGGCATTTTCCTTTGTCTGCTGGAGTATATTATGCTGTTATCATTTTTTTCAGGGTTTGTAACCTCTGAATTCATCTTTTTGCCAAATTATTTTTTGTGGTTTCGTTGTGCATAAGATGTTGAGTAACCTGATGTCTTATTCTGTCAGCTTCATCTGTATTTAATTTGGTTAGGCTGGATTCTACTGCACATATGATGGATTCTGTTGGATTTTTTTGGGTGCTATGGCATAATTGAATCCTTTGGATAGGACATTCTGTTTCGTGTTTTGTTGAGTTTCTCTGTTGGAAAACGTTTGTATACTAATTGTTTCAGTGTTTGTGGTGGGTTATTGGAATTTCTTGTCATTTCTAATTTTTTTAGTTTCTTTGAGAGTTTTATCATTTTTGTAAGTGCTTTCAGTTTCACCTCCAAGTTGTAATTTGTTTTAGCTTAGGATTTTGCTGCTCAATTCCAGGTGTAGTGCTAGCAAATCTTTGTTTAACTGATCTAATAATTTAACTGATATATTATATATATATATCAGAACTGTTCATCATGGAAGGCAAGTAATTTATTTTCAAATTAAATGCATTTTATTTATTTATTTAGAAACAATACATTGATGGTATGACAAGCTTGCTCATTTTTTTTATGTTCATCAACTCATTACTCAGAAATCTATAAAATTAAGTGATGAAGTGCTCCGTTTGTAAGTCAACTGAGAAGGTAAAATATAGCTTTCTATGTGGAAGATTTAATTTAAGTATAAAATTTGCCATAAAGTTAGTTGGCCAGAATAAATTAGAACAGTTCAATGATCTGTCACCAACATGGAGATGTTATACAAAAGCTTATTGGATTGCAGATCTTCTGTTCTTGCCTTTGACTGGGCTGATATGACAAGGCAGAGAAATGTAATTTGATGATGTTAAATCAAACTGCTTTTCAATTGATTGCAAGCTATATGTCAGGGAACAACTAAGAAACAACCATCTGAGATCTAATTAACATGTTTATCCATACTGTTTTCCAAGGATATGTAGATGTCCAGCTTTAATTCAATTAAAAGCAAATGTTCAACTTTCATTAAGGGCCTTAGAATAGTCCATATGTTCCAGTCCCCAGGAGATACTTTAATGGAATCATGTCTGTAGCAAACACCAGGCATCATATTCTGGACATAACTTATAAAATCATTATTTTCTTGATGTGAAAACAATGACTGCTGGAATCAAAGGCCTTTAGAGTTGGAAAAATCAAGTTCCTGGACAAAGACTTGAGCTTGAGAACAATCTATTTTTACTTTATTATTTAGAGCAAAAGGAAGAGAAAAAAATCCTTAGAAGATTGTTCTTTTGCCCAAAAGAGAGCTATGTTCATGGTTCAAGATGCTTAAAAACCAGGTTGGGGGGAGGGCAGGAGGGGAAGAGGAGAGAAACCCTAGAGATTTCCAGAAGTTGGCATCACATTGCAATTTTAATGTGACAGAAGGAGAAGTAGCATTGAATATGTGTCTGGAGAATAATTAAATTAAAAATATTTAATTTTAATTCAATGGAAATGGAAATGAAACTTAATCAAATTTAGTAGTCCTGGCCCTAATAGCTAGTCTGGTGCTCCTGTGCCCTCTGCACACACTATACAGCATTTGCAATCTTGCACGACTTTTAAAAACATTCTGAGGCTGTATTTCTGAGAAAAGCTTTAAAATGCATTCTTCTTGAATTGTGACACCTAACTATCTAATTTCAGCTGTGCAGCCTGTTTTTTAAAAATGAAAGAGTGTGGGATCCTTTTTATCAGGGCTTAAAGTATATGTTGGGTCATCCTTCCTATAGGACCCATTCTTTTGCATTCTAAAGTTATTTTGGAATAGGCAGAACAGGTAACATTTATAATAATTCCCCACTTAGTGCTGAAAATGGGTTAATATTTTAAGATACAAATTAGGCAGGACACCTAGCTTAAAGCATATTATACTGCCTCATTTTCTGTCATGATACCTTTCTTATGCCTCCACTGATTTTATGTGTTCTATTCTCTTCTCCATATTTTTTTCTTTAAAATGGTGCATTTTAAAACTTTATTTATACGGAGATTGAGGCAGATTGAGTTGCTCACAGAATCATTCAGTGATCTATCTATCTGCCATCAGCTAGCTCAGTCACTCAAATTTGCTTGCCGTGAGTCTGCACTGAATATGCTTGCAAGCAAACCTTCAGTCCTAAGAGAGGTTCGGCTGTGCTGAGCTGAAGATCTAAAAACTAGCTAGAAAGCAAGAAATCCAATCATTTCCTGCTTCCTAGCTAATCTAAATCTTCTGGCACAGCAGAACAGATGATAGTCAGAAAAAGGAAAAATAGCAATTTAGCAGGTAAGTTTACTGGGTAAGGAGTGAGCAGGCGGGGAGGGTTCCCGCGGGCTATGTGGGCCGTGCAGTCTTGTGTTTCTGTGCAGCCTGGATTAATTGATTTGTGCGGGTGCTCTGGGGTTGAGTTTTCTTTGAGGCCCACCGAAATTTTCTCATGGCCCACCGGTTCGCAACTGCTGCTTTAGTTGTCAGGCTATGGAAACACAGCCAAATAGCTGAATGGCAATAAACCACATAACCCCAGTAGGCAGTTCACTATATTAAGCACAATATTTAAACATATTCATAGCCACCAGGCAAGCTTCTTTTAGTTTTGCCTGTTTTTTATTTAATTTAATTCAATTTATATAATTATAGCCATGTCTAATTTTTCTTTCAGGAGTTCAAAATGGAATGCAGGAAGATACATAGGAATTTAGAAGAATTAAGAATTTCTAGTCTTCAGGAGGAGATGGGAAAGGGGCAATGGGAAGGTACAAAGTGTACAAAGAGACTCAGAACAAGCTTTAATTTTATTGTGTAAAAAGAGGCAAGGAACGTTTTTGTTAAGTTTTCAAAATTCTGTTAATTTACCCTACAACAATATAACAGCAGTTCTGGAATCCTTGTCATGTCTGTTTGTTGACATGGCCTGCCTCAAAGACCTGGGTTTATATTTCCCACAGAATAAACAGTATATAGAGCCAGTTTGGTGTGGTGGTTAGCACAAAGTCAGCTAGGTGACTTTGGCCCAATCACACCCTCTCCACCCTAGGAAGGAGGCAACGGCAAATCATTTCTGAAATCTTGCCAAATGCAAGAACCTGACTTGAAGGCACAAATATCATAATACAATAAACACTACAGTTTGTTGCTATGTTGTATGAACACAAGCAATGTGGTTTGTGAACTGTGTTGTGTAGTTTGGGGTGCTGTATTAAACTAGCTAATCCCCTCCCACTTGTGACTGTATGACTCTAACTTTGTTGCTTATATCCTTACAATTTATATTGACTGTTTCTTAGTATGATTTGATTGCTTATTGTACCCTATGACTATCATTAAGTGATTATACCTTATGATTCTTGACTCTTGACAAATGGATTTTTCTTTTATATACACTGAGCGTATTTGCACCAAGACAAATTCCTTGTGTGTCCAACCACATTTGGCCAATAAAGAATTCTATTCTATGATTTATGCCATATATACACTCAGTGTTTAAGTGGTTCAAACTAACCCTTATTCTATGGTTGAGCAAAGACTTGAATGTGGATTTCCCAGTCCTACTTCAGTGACTTGACCCTATCTTCTGAAATAAATATGGTTAAAATAAAATTAGATTGCTTTGAAGTATATTCTAACTTGTCATGGCTTGGCAAATTAGGCCAACACATCAAGTTCATTCTTGATCTGGCACAACAGATATGTGATACAACATATCAAGTGAATGCTAGGTCCCTTCCTTATTATTTTTCTCTTTATTATTTTACTTCCAATGGACGGGCAGCCATTTAAACTTTTGTTTACATTTTGTGAAATGCCTGGCACAGGCATTTACATGTTCATCCTTTCAATCTCTTGTTTTTTTCTGTAATAAAGCAGAGAAGTGGTCTCAATTATGCTTGTGGCCTTGTCTCAACACAGAATTCCTGCAGGTGTAGCCTTTGTAGGCATTATCATCTTCAATTCAATGACCAAAATAAAACCCACATGTGAACCTATAACTGCATAGTGCTAAAGAAAGGATGATCCATCATATCAGATCTCATTGCTGGAAGAAACATACCTTCTGCAGAAGGGGAAGCAAGCAGCAGCTTAGTTGGACATTATACCCAATCAAGAACTGGTTTTGCAAGGAATTTGCATGGAAATGTCAGTGTAGAAAAGCATCCCATTTTTTAAAAAATGGTTTTCCATATGAAAAATAAAAATAAAAGAAATGGCTTTAATGTGAAACAACAATATTACTTATTCTTCCTTCAAATTGTCATGTGGCAGAAGTTTAAATAAAAACCTCAATCAAGAGTGACAGTGGTTAATCATTCCATTGAACATTGAACACATTTTCTTATTAGTAGCACTTACATGAAATGCTTAACCCATGTGATTTCAGCCCTGCTAAAAACCTTGCCTACAGAATTACATTAGCAATAAGCCTATCAACTGAAAAGTAAAACATTTTACATTTTACACATCTTCCCTGTAAGTCAATTTCAGGTTTTTTGTCCTTGCCAAATGCTATCTCAGCTTTACACCAGCCAAATTTCATGCCAAGAAGTAAACAGCATGCCCTGCTAACAGAAATGATTATCTGATAGAATGCTTAACACAGAAATAGATTTTACTAAAGTGATAGCGTCTTAAGATTTGTGAGATTGTTGATCTCACAAATATATTTCCATTAACTTAAGCCCCTGTCCCACTGCACTAACGGATGCAAAGAGGATGTAAAACGTTAAAAAAAGCTTGCCATCCATTGGAGCTTGCCATCCAATTGGGAAAAATGCTCATGTCCGTTGTGTTACTCACTGCACATAACGTCTTTTTCATAGGCTTCTATTTTCTAGCCCATCCGGTCGCACTGAGATTTCAATCCACTGCAAGAAGTTTTTGGAGGGCTGCAACAAAAACTTTTTTGAATTGATGAACTTTCCCCGGGCATACGATCCGTAGCAATTAAATACAGGCAACAAACGTTCTATGTCCGTTATCATCCGTTAAAACCATCTGCTGTATCCTCTCAGCATCCATCTGGACATTCCCTTCAAACTTCACTATACATCCCCGCTGCAAGCTTGAAAATTGAAAGAGGCGAGGAAAACGAAAAAGTAACAACGATGTCCACACAAATAAGCAGTTATAGCCAAAATGGAAAATAGAGAAAGGATGTAAGTGAGGATTGCAATCGTCTATAAAGATGATTAAACATACAAAACTATTTGTATCTGGGGATGTATCTTGGATATTTTAGGAGTCTCGCAGTATGTCTCAGAGTAGAAGGACAAAAAACCTCGCGGACTACCGATATTTCCAAATAAAAAGGGGCAGGAAAATCACCTGGGATCTCAGTATTGAGTCCAGCAGCTAGAGTGTACAAGACCTCTTCACCACTGGTACTTGTCCTCCACATCTCCCATTGTTCTCTCCACCATGGATCATGACAACAGTCGTAATGGTAGCTGGGTGATTCAAATATCATACATCAGAAACCAAAACGCCTGTTCTGACTGTTCACCTATTATATACACACAAGTGAGAAAGGGAGACGTGCCAAAGTGTGTGGGTCTGAGGGATGGCTCTGGGAGAAGAATGGAGTTTGGAGACCTATGGACCAGTTGATGGTGAGCTGAAGAATGCAACCCTCATGCATGTCCACAACTTCAATGAAGGATGCCACCAAAAGCCATGTTTGATGAACTTGATAGACGTACTGAGACCCAGTCTGACATCGAAGCCACCCAGGTTGCACCAAATCGAGCAACCAACTTCCGTCCAGCCTGGACCCTGGACTGTTGGTGGAACTGACTCCTGCGTACCTGAGCCTCTGAAACCAACCATACAAAAACATGCAGTAATGTGTGGAGGGTGGCCACAATCAACACCATCAGCAGAAGGTGGTCAGAGAAGTGGTGCGGCCATCAATCGAAGGGGAATCGTGGAGGGACTCCTGCAGTGTCCCAACCACTGAACAATAGCTGGAGGAACTGCGAGAAATAGTGGGTATCAGAGGTGGAAAACTTTTTTCTTTTTCCCACCACACCCTGTGGAGCCATCAGATGGGAAGGCACTGCCTGCCAAAAGCTCCAGCCAACTCAAGGGTCCACTTTATCACAACCTACAAAGGGCTTCTTCAGTATCATCTCTTTGGCCCAGGTTTGATTGCTCTGCACTACACAAGTTCATGTGCACTGTATGCTTAGGCAATGGTTCAGCTCTCCCAAGATAGCTAGGTATCCAACTCCAGTGACCTCAAGGATGGGCCGGAATGCAACCTCATCAATGGGTTTTCCAGATCCAGACCCCACTGCCAATGACCACAACACAAGATGTTGCCCATACTTCATTGGTGGGTGATGGACCCCTCTCTCCCTCAGATCTACCTCATGAAGCCGTACACCTCAAGATAACCCATCCGTGGAAGAGAGGATCTCAACTACAGGCTGTCACAGGGCCAAGACGGTAGGTGGAAGAACGCCCTTTGGCATCCTGGCCAACAGGTTCCAGATAACTTCTCACCACCATTCAGTACTCACCCCAGAGACTGTGAGGAGTTATCGTGGAAGCTTGCTGCATCCTGCACAATCTTCATGCCACGCCACTTACCCAGTGTGCAGAAAAGACTTGTGGACCGAGGTCAAACGAAGGAATGGGGACATGAGCCTGGTGAATGGAGCAAGGGCAAACACCTGATAGATCTGGTGGGATGTGCAAGGCCCCAACGAGACGCTTCACGTGAAGGGAAGAAGCAGTTGCAACCTCCTGAACACTGGTGAACCCCCACTAGAGCAGCTTGAGTGGCAAGACAGGATGATAGATGATTAATGGGATGCTTCCTTGAGCCTGTCTCATTAACACTGAATGAGATTGTGCCAATGTATGTTGAGTGGCCACAATGACTAGGGCATTAATAAAGAGCCTTTATTATTTTGAAAAAATGTGTTGATCAACTGAATAAATTGTTATTATATAATTAAAGGTTCCATATGTGTGGCAGCTGGGAGGGTGGACCACATATCAGTCCCACTATGCTTGCACTGGCAGGTTTATCTTTCCACAACTATCTTGATCTAATCTCCAACTATATCCTTACTCTTTATCCCACACTAATCCTTATCTAATCCCACAAGCTCATGCAAAGCTTAAGACCCCATTTGTTAAAAGTTTTCAACCACACACTTTAAATTAAGGAAAAAAAAAGAACAAAGGTCCTACACAAGATAACCTTTATTAACTCTTCTAAAAGGGTAACCTTTATGACTTGATTCTAAATATTAAGAGCACAAAATTGAAACCAAGTAACCTGATAAGATGTGCTTCAGAGCAGAGCAAATAAACCCTGTTACTGTCTTAAGTTAACACTGTAATGACGTTAGTTAAAAAAGCAAAAGACCCAAGTAAAGTGTCTTAAAGGCAAGATAAATGAACAAGTAACAACTCAGTCTGGCGACTATTCTCAGTCAGTTCTCTGCAGCTCATGTCATGGTCTCAGCTGTTAAGGCCGAGGCAGGGACTGTGAGAAGGTGGCTGTGCTTTATTGCTGGTCTGAGGCGCCATTTGGGTGCCTGGCCCCGCTACGATACAAAGAGGATGGTGTGTTCAGAAGCTCTCAGAAGAGCTGACCTCAGTCCCGTGAGGGTTGAGAGGCCCTTCATTCCCAGTACCCCTGGGATGTCTAAGGGTCACAAGGACTAGATGACAGATTGTGCCGCATGTGAGGGGGCTTGGCTGTGGGGGTGGAGAAGCGAGAGTTGTAGTGGGCTGTTCCTGGTCTGCAGCTGGGCGAAGGTTGTGGGTCGTGCAGCAAATGAGCCTGGGCCTGGTCTGAGAAGTGTCTGCTTTGCTGTGCGGAGTTCCTGGTATCGTAGCCTTTGGTAAGGTGAAGGGCAGAGTTGAAAGCCGTGGAGGCGGCTTGTGAAACATCTGCCTGGGTGGGAAGGGGAGCGACTGGACTGGTAGAAGCAGCTTCAGCTGGCCTTAGTTTGCAGAGTGCTGTTATCATCTCCTTCATCACGCTGGTACTGGGCCTCGGGCATATCGCTCAAGGGTGTAGGCTTCACCTAGGTGATGAAAGTGTGGCAAGCTGTTCAAGTGGAGCAGCTGAGAGAGGAGGTTCTGTGTAGGTCTTACATTGTGTTCCCTGATCCTCCAACAGCACCACTGTGGTCCTGCCTTCCAATCTGCCTCTCTGCCTGCGCTCCTGTGGAGCTGGGGGGTGGGGGTGCGTTAGGTATCTGGATGACATGCCGCTCTTCCTATCCATTTGTGGACAGGGGATCTTCATAAGTCATGCGGCATGGGAATGCACTGTCGGGGGGGGGTCTCTGCCGTGGACCCTGCTGAAGGACACTTGCCTGGACAGGGTAGACTGGCTCCCTGGCTGGAAGAGGACTGGCTGTCTGTGGGCTAGTTTGAGGAGAGGGCTCAGAGGGCGACTTGCTCCTCCGGTTGGCGGACCTTCATCCTCCAGAAGCTGCACTTGCCATACGTACATCTCCTGGTCAGTTGAGCTTGACACTTGCCGGGCCCAGATTTCTTGAGTTTTGATAGCTTACCATACCAGGAATGTGCATGTGCTTCACCCATCCCAGAGTAGATCTGAAGTGCTAGCCCAGCTCTACTGCCTTGTCTCTCCAAGCGGGCCTGTTTCATTCTTTGGTGTCGCAACTGAGAGAGTCTGTGGCCCTTTCATCACAGGTACTCGTTCTCCCTCAGCCATATCCAGCACCTCCTCCTCATGGTCCTCGGAAACACTGCTCACTGTTTCCTCTCTCCCCATACCCTTCCCTTGGCTCTTCCTGCCCTCTGGCAGGGGCTTCAGCAAGGCCATTCAGGGCAGTGAGCGAGCAGGGCCTTCAGCAGCAGGGCTTGAGGGCCTTTGGAGGGCTGGTCCACCACAGCAGGCATAGCAGGCAGCAGCAGTAGCAGCAGCAAGCAGTATCAGTAGCAGCAGCAACAGCCAGCACCAGCAGCAGAGTCATGCCAGGGGGGTCGGATGCTGGTTTCTGTCCTTCGTGGTAAGCACTGAGCTTCCTCTTCTTTCCGGACTGAACAAACCATGGTGTTCGTTGAAGATGTATGCTGCAGTATGTCTTTCCTCTCTGAATGCTGACTGTGTATGAGCTGGCATCCTTTTATATCCACGGAGCTGATGCATATCATACTCCCCACCATCGCAGTGAAACGCTTTGCATCGATATACATCCGCTGCAGCAATCCGCTTTGCTTCCTATAGGCGTCCGTGATGCATCATGTCATCCGCATGCATTCCGCCTCTTCCGCTATGCGATGCTTCGCAATTCTCCCCCCGGAAACCCCTTCGGATATTCATCGCTTCCCATCCGCTGTCATCCGCATAGGCTTCCTATTAAACATCCGTTTAACATCCCCGCTACGTTACTACCCACCGTCCGTTGTCTTTCCGTTCTTTTCCATTCTGTTTATGCAAATTTTACGCCACTTTTGGAGCAGATGACAACGGATGGAGCCACCCCCGAAATTTTGCTCGTCCGCTGTGTCCTTTATGCATACGTTTTGCATCAGTCGGCCAGTGTGACCTAGCCTTTATATCCATTCAAGCTGCATTTCAAACATGAGTGCAGACCAGCAGCAGTCTATGGACACATGAGACCTCTGATTGCATTATTTGGGTGCACTGGATAGTTTGAGGAATTATCTTCTCAGTTCTTGATACTCAAATGTTCAGAGAAACAGGCCTTGATTTGTCACTTTTATCCTTATGATTTATATTATCCTTGTATGATTTGATTGCTTATTGTATCCTATGACTATGTATTGTTCCTTATGATTCTTGATGAATGTATCTTTTCTTTTATGTACACTGAGCGCATATGCACCGAGATAAATTCCTTGTGTGTCCAATCATGCTTGTCCAAAAAAGAATTATATTCTATTCTTACTGCTTATAGCAAAGGGAGAACAAATGTAAAGATGAGTATGAGCTAGAAGGTGGGGTTAAACGTGTCATTAGTTTGGAATCATTGCAAAGTGACAAGAGACCCAGTTGACTGTGAATTGACCAAATCAATGTTAGGCGCAAAGAATTAGGATCATACATAAAGTTGTAGCATAAAATGCATACACAATAATCTGGTCAACTAATGATCAGCAATAAATTGGAGCTAGATAAGAAACAACAGAATTCAAGGGGGAGATGGATTTGGATTTTCTGTAGCAATGCAAGAACTCTAAACTGATGATGCATTTAGCTACAGACACACATTCACACACACACACAGCTCTGCCTGCTCTTCTCCTACAACAGCAATCTTAGCTAAAGGATAGTGGATGGGGTGATTATTGTTGCAAATGTGGCTTTCGTGTTTTCACCATTTGCTGATCACAGAAGGCAGCGGGAGTGGGTCTTATCCCTATCTATGAGATTGCTAACCTTAAGATCTTCTTTTGCCTTTGTTCCTACTAGGCATACCTACCTGGAACTCTCTGACTCCCACTCCCCAACATCAGATGTGACTTGCTCGGGATTAGGCTCCACCTATTTATATTGTATGTTTCCTCTCTTCTGTTAAAGTTATATATCTGCTTCATTTGCCTTTGTTCAAGTTCCCTTTCTTGAATACACGGAATGCTGCTATCTCAAATAATTAAAGCTTTTGTTATATATTATCGGCACTTCAAGCTAGATCAGAGTAGGATGCCAGTGTTCCAAATGCTAGTACCATACTACTTTATTATAAGGTTCTGCAGTAACAGAATCTTGCAAGTCTGACTGTGCCTCCCCCTCTTCCTTTTATCTTCATGAGAAATGTGTGTGTGTGGGGGGTCATGACTGAGATGATTATTCAAATTATATTTCTGTCCTGGACTCAGATTTCTTTTATCTGATCATTACCTTGGTTATAACTTTTACCCCGTTCCTCAAGGCTATTAGTATTTCTTATTATAGAAATCCACATAGTCAGAATCCTGGGTGACCTCGCGCCATTCACTCTCTCTTAGTCCAAACTACTTCATGGGGTGGCTGCTCTGGGGAAAAGTAGAACTATGTATATAATCCTTAGCTCCTGAAGGAAAAGCAGGATATAAACACTAAAAAATAGCAGTAGCACGTAGACGGATATACTGCTTCACAGTACTTTACAGCTCTCTCTAAGCAGTTTACAGAGTCAGCATAGTGCCCGTAAAAATCTGAGTGAACTTCGAAAGGATGGAAGGGTAAGTGAACCTTGAGCCAGTCAGGATCAAACTCCTGGCAGTGGGCAGTGAGTTAGCCTGCATCACTACATTCTAACCACTGAACCACCATGGCTCCAAATAGACATTCTTCTATCAAAAAAAAATGGCTTTAACTTTATCATTTGTTAACAATTCCTTATAAAACAAATAGAGAACCAGGGAACTTGATCAAAATCATGAAGGAAGAGAAGAAGCCCATTGTATACATGATCATGTACGTTTTTCTCTCATGCTTTTTTTTTCAGGAGAAAATGATAAATTCAGCTGTCTAGGGAGATAAAGTAAGAATAGCAAAATAACTATATGTCAACTTCTATTTATATAAATTTCAAAGCAAGATGGAGACTTCCTTGAGCAGGAGGACACCACTAGGTAGCACCCCCTGCAATGAAGTGATGATTAAGGGATTCTTGCTATGGGCAAAATCTCTCTTCATTACCTGTGCATAATTAAGGCCGTAAATGTATTCATCTTTATTCAGAGTTAAATCACAGTGAATGCAGTTGGACTTATTTACTTCTTTAATTATTGGGAAGCTTGCATCTGAAGGATTTTAATATAAACAAATCAGAATTTTGGAAGAGGTATTATTTATTATTCTTGTAATTTATTGCCCATTTTTGTAATTCATTGTCCATTTTTCCCTTTAAGTTGGACAATCAAAGTGTCTAAAAGCATCATAAAAAGGGAAGAAATGCACAACAAGAAAATAAAAATAGTACACTTCAAACATAATTACAAATACAACTTGGAAACTAAAATGGTTCTTTGAAACAGGCCAAGCTCATTAGAATGAAGGCCAAACACACATTTCACTCTTATAGGTTTCTATTATATTTACAGCATTATTTATTTCTCTGTTTGAATTGGTTTTAGAATTCACAAGCCTATGTATATAACCTACAGAATGATGTGGATGATGAATCTATTGAAATGTCCAAAGTTATCAGAAAAAAGCCCCTAGCAAGCCAGGTGCCTTTCCATGTATTTTGCCAAGCAATATTTAATTGTGTTAAATTGCGTAAGAGAAGCTTATTCTGAATAAGAGTTGGAAGGTAACATCGAGGCCAATCTGCCTAAATCCTGTTCAGTTCGGTTCAGTACATTATTAAACCATGCCAGAGAGAAGTTATTAGTCTGTTCTAACCAGGAGCTGCGGCAGCTCTTTTAAAGCTGCTCGCGGCTAGTGTCCAATGACGGCTACTTGTTTTTCCTGCTGCTTGAATTGGCCAATCATAGCCCTGCTATGATTGGCCAATCACCGTCGAGAAAAGTAGCCAATCAGAGTCGGGTATTTGTTGTCCAATAGGAATAGCCTATTTGAAGTATGTTAATATGGAA